>ML815568.1:58402-74996 GCA_009831015.1 Picea engelmannii
AAAACATTGAGCAGAAAGTACATGACTGTTTGCTGTCCTAAAACAGCAAAAGAAGACAGCCAAACAGTTGAAACTTAGAGCCATACTAAGGTCAAGGACAGACCTTAGATGGCAGCCTCATAGGACCTCAAAATTTCAACACCAGATCTGCAGAACATGGTATGTGGCATGCCCTCTATTTCTCTTAGTAAAAATGAAATTTGTAAAGGATGCATGCTAGGTAAAAATATAAAGAAAGCATTTCCTAATAGTGACAACAGAGCTCGGGGCATCTTAGATTTGGTTCAATCTGATGTATTTGGTCCCATGTCATCTCCCTCACTCAGTGGTTGTTTGTATTATGTCATTTTTATTAATGATTACTCAAGAAAATGTTGGATATATTTTCTTAAAGCTAAAAGTGACACATTTGATAAATTCAAAGAGTATAAAGCCTTTATTGAAAAGCAGACAGGGAAACACATCATAACCCTTAGAATAGACAATGGAGGAGAGTTTGAATCTCTCCAGTTTGAGGATTTCTGCAAGTCAGCAGGAATCAAGGGACAATTGACAGTGCCATATAACCCTCAACAAAATGGAGTTGCTGAGAGGAAAAACATGACAATTTGTGAGGCAGTGAAAGCCATGATGTTTGACCAGGATTTGCCAAATTCTTTATGGGCAGAAGCTACCTCCATTGCCTTGTATATTCAACACAGGTGTCCACCTGCTATCTTGAAGGACAAGACTCCTGGAGAGGTCTTCTGAGGGATCAAACCTGAATTAGGGCATCTAAGGATATTTGGGTGTCTAGTGTATATTCATGTCCCTAAGGAAAAGAGGACAAAGATGGAACCCTCAGGCAAGAAAGGGGCTTTTGTGGGGTATAGTGAGAGCTCCAAGGCTTACAATATATATGTACCAGGTCAGAGGAAAATACAGGTAAGCAAAGATGTGACTTTCCATGAGGAAGCCACATTCAAGAAATCTAGAGAGCTCAACAGGAATCAGAAGCAGTTCAACCAGCTTCACCCTCTTCTGAAAATGAAGAGTCAGATGATCAGAGGGAGGAGCCTCATGAAGGGCTAAGTAAGGAGCCCCTAGAACCTCTTGAAGAGTTAGAAAGAACTCTTGAAGAACCTCCAGCCAAAAGGAAGCCAGGGTGGCTTAAAGAAACAATGCAAGAAGCAAAAAGGATAGCTGCTCCCAAAGGAACTTCAGGGAAAGTAAGAGGCCTCATAGGTTTGGAGGCTATGTTGCACTAATGAGCAACATCAGTGATGCTGAACCTTCTTCATTTGAAGAAGCAGATAAATTACAAGTATGGAAGGATGCCATGCTTGAGGAATACATGTCAATTCTAAAGAACAATGTCTGGGACATTGTGTCGAGGCCAAAGGACAAATCAGTGGTCTCTTCCAAATGGATCTATAAGATCAAACATGCAGCTGATGGGAGTGTGGAAAAATTCAAAGCAAGATTTGTAGCTAGAGGCTTCACTCAGAAATAAGGAATCGACTACGAAGAGACTTTTGCCCTTGTAGCCAGGGACACCTCCATTCAAACTATTATTGCATTAGCTTCAGTTCTTGGTTGGAAGCTACATCAGATGGATGTAAAAACAACATTCTTGAATGAAAAGATTGAACATGAGGTCTTTGTGGAACAACTAGATGGTTTTGTACTGCACAACAAAGGCACTCATGTATGCAAGCTAAGGAAGGCCTTGTGTGGTCTTAAGCAGGCTCCCATAGTTTGGTATGATAGGATTGATGGCTTTCTTAAAAGCTTGGGCTTTCAGAAAAGTGATGCTGATGCAAATCTGTACTTCAAGGTAAGAGGTAACCAACCTGTTATACTAATCCTGTATGTTGATGATCTCTTTCTAACAGGAGATGAAGGGCTGATAGCCTAGTGTAAGAGGGATCTAATATCAAAATTTGAGATGAAAGACTTAGGCTTAATGCATTACCTCCTAGGATTGGAAGTGTGTCAAAGGCAGGGCGAGATATTTCTGGCACAAGGAAAATACACAATGGATGTATTAAAGAGGTTTGGTATGATGGATTGCAAATCCATGTCTACTCCGATGGTTACCAACCTGAGGAAGCTGCATGATTCTGATTCAGGTTCAGATTTGGTGGATCCCACCATGTATAGGCAGTTGATTGGATCATTGATGTACATGATTCACACTAGGCCAGATATATGCTATGCAGTGATTGCAATGAGTCAGTTCATGATTGAACCGAGACAGAGACACTGGGTGGCAACAAAGCACATCTTGAGATATCTCAGAGGGACCATTACCTATCGTCTAAGATATACATCCAGTGGTGGTCTATTTCTGCATGGGTATGTAGATGCTGACTGGGTAGGAAGCCCAGTGGACTGAAAAAATACTTCCGGATACTGCTTCAGTTTAGGATCCGCTATGATCTCTTGGTCAAGTAGGAAACAAGGGTCCATTGCACAAAGTACAACAGACGCTGAGTACATTGTAGCAAGTGATGCTAGCAAGGAAGCAGTATGGCTTAGAAAATTGGTTTCTGGGTTGTTTGGTGACAAGCTCGAGACGACGGTGTTTCACTGTAACAATCAAAGTTGCATAAAACTGACAGAGAACCCGATATTTCACAACAGGTCAAAACATATTGACATGAAGTACCACTACATCTGAGACTTGGTCCAGAGAAAAACTATAAAGTTACAGTACATAGCCACGAGCAAGCAACTAGCTGGTATCCTGACAAAGCCTCTGATCTCGAGATAGTTTGTGCAACTGAGAGGTAAGCTTGGTGTGGCTGAGAATGACTCCCTCCCTGAGAGGCAGTGTTAAATTTGGCAGCATCGACAGTCATTCTCCAATGAGAGGCCATATGGGTCACCCAGAGGCTAGCCAGAGAGATTTGGAGAATCAACCAGTCTTGCGAGGTATTGCCAAAAGCCAGGGGGAATGTACAACCTCTGTGAGTCAAGCCAAAAGTCAGGACAAACGAGATGCTATGTAAGTCTAATGCAAAAGTCAGGGGGAATGTACAACCTCTGTGAGCATAGACAGTCTAGTGCAAAAGTCAGGGGGGACGTACAACCTCTGTGAGCATAGATAGACTAGTGCAAAAGTCAGGGGGAACGTACAACCTCTGTGAGCCTAGTCAAGCCTTGTGAGCCATGAGCAAAAGTCAAGGCATCTAGCAAAAGTTAGGTTGAATTTAAAATTCCTATGAGCTAGAAACAAAAGATATTCCTAATATTGCAAATGATATAAATGTATTGATCTAGTGTGTTGGCATGTGTAACATTATCCACCATGAAGAGAAATTCGAATTGCCTTGTAAAGAGTCGAGTTGTAGAAGTCAAAGTTGCATGTCTAGGTCAAAGTCAAAGTTGTCAAGTTGTCGCATGTTGGATGTTGCATGCATGACATGCATTGCATGCATGTCCAGTTGCATGTTGCATGCATGACATGCACTGCATGCATGCATGACATGTGCATGCTAAGTTAGTACGCATGCATGCCAAGTCAAGGGTGAGTTGTAACTGAAGTCTCAAGTCTAGTTCTATTTTCGAACTAAAGTGTGAAGCTTAGTTATGTCAAGCATGCCTTCTTACCTCTAATTCGAGCCCTCTCCTCTTCTTCTATTCATTCCTTTATAAGCAGAGGTCGACCCCCTCTCTTCTACACAATTGCTATGCAGGGTAAAGGTGAAGCTATAGAGGCAGCTAAAAAAAGGCGCATATCATTCCTATAGAGGCTGCTAAACAGAGGCGCATATCAGTCCTATAGAGGCAGCATTATAGAGGTGCATATCAGTCCTATAGAGGCTGCTAAACAGAGGCGCATATCAGTCCTATAGAGGCAGCATTACAGAGGCACATATCAGACCTATAGAGACAACATTACAAGTACTAAAGAGAGGCGCATATCAGTCCTATAAAGGCAGCTGTACCAGTGCTAATTAGAGGCACATATCAGTGAAATAGAGGCAACATCAACAACCCATATCAGAGCAGATATATCAGTTCTGAAGAGGCAGTGTATCTTAGTCTTTGAAGGCAACTCAGATACTTCTTCAGTGCTGGCCTGTAACATGAGTCTAGATATCAGCAAGGTCTCCTAGTTCACAGTCAGGTTAGAGTCAACTTGGCAAGCTCTTTAAGAGCAGAGTATTCATGGTGGATATTTGTAAGTGATCTTACATTATTAATGCAATAAAGGAATATCGTTTGCTGGGGTATTTTCTCCCTGTACAGGGTTTCCCCAGGGTATATGTGTTGTTGATGTGCATGCTTACGTATCTACATTATTATTGCTATTCAGTTATGATTCTATATTATTGAAATGTATTAAGCTGGAATCAAAGTGTTGAATAAAATAAAGAAATAATCCGCATAAGAAATCAAGCTCAAAATTTAACATCTATTGCATATGAAAGATTTTTACATTACAACAAATCAACTTCTCCCATGCTGCATATTTTTAATATTTATGCAACCTACAAGTGCCAACATTACAACATTACACCACATATTTTTATGCACCTACAAGTTCCAACTCACTCATTCCACATATTTTTATTCAACACTACATATTTGTATCCAACAAGTGTGCCCTCCCAGTCCAAGGAACTCCAAGTACCAAAAATATTTGGAAGCATCTCCTTTAAATACTCCGCCCTCATGCATGAGATCTCTCCTATACAAGTGAAATCTCTTGCCAACCAGAGCCAACTGCTCATGGTGAATGCTTAACAAACTGAAGAAGAATGAAGAACTCCTACACCAAGCGCTCATTGAGTTGAAGATGAACGTAGAACAAGTTTGGAGCGACAAGCCACAATCTAACATTTAGTTACTTGACAATCTAATCTTATAATATTTCATTACCCCAAACTATTTTCATTGTCACGTTTAAAGTTTGGTGCATGGTTTTATTAGGTTTTGGTCATGTTAATGTTTCGTTTCTTGCTAAAATTTTACATACGTACATACATACAAACTAACATACTTGTCTATCTTCCTGCCCATTTGGCTGCCCATAACCACATACATGCTTTGCCTTTGGTCCCTTTTCTATGAATCAATTACAAAAGTTTCATATATTGCATCTTAAAATGTCATATTTCAAGTGAGATATGTCATTTTCAAAATTGGCCCTTGGTCAAGGGCTTAGAAATCAAACATTGGCATGCATCCAAAGGAGGTTTATATATATATATATATATATATATATATATATATATATATATATATATATATATATATATAGACAGTAAATACATTGGAAGTGAAAATAATGTTGAAATTTTCATTAGTTTTGTTAGCATTAGACTTACCATAGAAATTTGATCTTCTTTTTGCATGCTCGTTTCACCATAGGCAATGCTACACCATCGCCACCCAACCATCAACACCTACGTGTGCCTTCCCCCGAGCTAAGCATATACTGCAATATAAAGTAGTAGTTTATCCTAGGAAACCCTTCTACACAAGGGAAGAAAACCCAACAAACTTTTCTTATAGAGAATATCCTTGCCAAGAACCAACTCTATCTACTAGAGAAAACCAACAAAGAAGAATACTTATCTCCACAAGAGATAACCCAACAATACTGTTGCAGCACACCCTAGCCAGAGCGCTAGAGTGTCTTGCCTCCACTAGCACACCACTAAGAGATAAACCCTCCACTTGCGCCTTTCTTTCTTCTATAGCCGCAACTGCTACTGCAACTCTCCTTCAAACTTGCGCTATGTATCAATGTGAGAGTGTGTCAAATGAGGAAGGCGTCACCTTTATTTATACTAATATGTCCAGTGACTTTTCAAGCAGGGTCGACTTGACTTCCTGGAAAATATATTTTCTGTTTGTCTTTTTCTTCTGGAGTCGACTTTACTTTTGGATCATTATAATTCTTCTTTATTATTTTCTGTGTGGCCGACTTCTCTTCTGGGATCTTCTTTGACTTCTTGGAATCTTCATCTATAAGAAAAGTTGTCCTGGAGGTGAATACCTCCCACTGCTACCAAAAACATCAACAAATAATAGTAAGACTTATTTTTTAGGTTGTTAGTATGATGCGTAATACACTGAAAAAGTAAGATATGTATGTCTTCAATATAATTATTTATGATAGTTATCGGTTGTTGGTGAGACTTTGAGCCATGGAGACTCTAAAGAGAAGTTATGAATCGACACCTTATGAAAGATCAGTATAAAAGTGAATAGATAACTTTCATTTGTCCATGTTTCCACGCTCCCACCCTCTAGCCCATAGGCAAGAATGAGATTGCTGGTACCTTGCTAGTCCCAATCAACAATTAGTTCATGGAGAACCCGAATTCACAACCAACTTACAAAGAGAAAACATGTCACGAGTGGGATTCGAACTTGGGTGGGTAGTATAACAATTTCTCCTCTCTACCACTTGAGCTAGATCCAATTGACAAAAAAGTGAATAGTTAACTCGTAGAGATATTTTTTCTAATTGGATTAATTATTTATATGTCAATCATAAATTGATTCCTAGTGTATGGCTTTCATTGGGAATTGACTCATATCCTGAACTATTGCATAATACTTTATATTGGAGTGTTATGGCATATGGTATAAGGGTAACTTGACTTGAGCTATAGGAAAGGCCTTGGTGTTAAGCTAGAAGTGTTGGTACTTACCACATTAGAAAGGTTTGGATCAATGTTGTGAGACTCAGACTCTTTTAAGATTCTTTTCGCCTGTGATTCGGGAATACTCAACGACTCTTTTTAGACTTGACAAAGACAAAAAATACTCAAAATATGGTAAATTTTGTGCACAAAAAATACTCAAAATATGGTAAATTTTGTGCACAAAAAATATACCAATTACATTTCCAATCCATATAAGTTATAAAACCACTAGCCCCAAGGGTCAACTCAAGTGGTTCTGAGCCAGACGTGAAGCTATCCCCAACGGAGGAGGTCACGGGTTCAAATCTTTTGTCCCCCCCTGGAGTTACGTTCCGTAATCAGGGTCGACGGTTTACTCTGCTTACCATCCACGAAGTGGGGAAGTAATAGGGGGTTTCTCGCTAATTCTTACCTCGAAAAAAAAACTAAAACCACAATCTATGCAGAAATTCATCATATCATCTCATAAAATATCATAACACAACATTTGACACTCGATATTTATATGCAAAATGAAAATAATGAACTAAAATATGATTCCATGATTAAATTCACAAATATTACTCAATTCAACTACATAATGTAATGTCCCTTTCCGAATAGGAGCTCTAGAGAGGAGGTTTAATAGTCTAGACTCTAAACAACCCCGTTAGACTATAGCCCGGGCCATACAGGGGTAAACAGGGTTACTAGAGGTCACTTCAACCAAGGGTGTTATAATTTGAAAGTGACATTGAGCTAAAAGTGACTAAAAGCGCTTTTAAGCCAAAGTGAGCTAAAAATAGAACAAATGAGCTAAAAATAGGTCAACAACGATTTAGGGTTTCGGGCAGCTATAAGAAAAGGCAAAGCGACCTAATTCATTATTATGAAGAATTTGACTTGTCAGTTGAGGAGAGAGGCGCATCTCAAGAGAGAGCTTGTGGATTCCAGGAGGAAGACACCCAGAGGCTGATTTCGGTGTTGAGAGACACCCTAGTCAGCGGGAAGATCACCCAGATCTTCCATCGTACTTCAACAACAATTATCCAGTTGCAGCAGTGAGGGTGCACTTGTCCATGGAGAGGGCGCAACTTCTGAGCATCAATGGTGTCGACTTGTCCCAGCCAGGGAGAATGCAAGGATTCCCCTCCGACCTAGTTGAGAGGAGGGCAGGACCCTTGTTTTAAAAACCGGTCAAACCGGAACCGGAATCGACCGGTTTGACTGGTTAACTGAGTGAGCGGTTCGAACTGGGACAAAAACCGAACCGATCGTCCGGTTCGGTTCGATCTTCCTCAAGCGGGCCCGCGGACTTCAAACACGTATTTTTTCTGCTAAATCAAAACCCTAACCTCCTCCAAACCCTAACAACAACCTATATAACCATATCAGTCCCCTCTAAGTGCCTCACGCCTCTCTGATTCATCATTTGGAAGCATTTGGGAGCTTTTGGGTTTTGGAGTAGCATTGATTCTCGAAGAGAAACATTGAGGAGCTTATTGGGCAAGTGTTTTGGGCAGTTTGTGGTGGATTTGACATCTCAACTAGGAGGCTATAGTTCATCTTCAAGTTTGGAGGTGTTGGATTAGACTCTAGACATATGTTGTAAATTTTCCACTCATTTTTTTTCCATCTTGAATCTTGATTGTTGAATGTTTGAAAGTTTGAAACTTAGTAAGAGTCCAAGACAAGGTTCCTTCTTTGCATTTTCAGATTGCTTGCATTGTGCAAATTCCACCTTTGATTTAGCCTTTGAGTTTGCATTTACAAATTTGCATTGGCCCCAAAAACTAAAGATGCCACATGGGTTCATGCTGAGGTGATTGAAGGTCTAATGTATTGCAAGTATTGTCAAAAATGCATCAGGGGGGGGGGGTGGCATTCATAGGCTGAAAGAACACTTGGCTGGTGTTAGAGGCCAAGTTAAATCATGAGAGGAACCATTGGATCTTATTGGGCCTATTAGAGAAGAGATGAAAAAAGTACTTAATGACTACCTAGAAGAAAAGGCTAGGGAAAAAGCTATACAAGCTGAAATAGGGAGGAAGAGGGAAATGAAGGCAGCCGACCCCACTTTTGATTACGAGGACTCTCCATCTATTCATTCTACCGGTGTTAGAAATAAATACCCCTTTCATTATGTTCCTCCTCCCCTTGAAAGTGAAAATACCATGCATCTGCCTAAAAGTAAAAAGAGGAATACCATCCAAAGCTATTTCACACCTCCCCCCACTTCTGGCTCTAACAATGCCAATGTTTCTCAAGTTCAACCCACTCAATTTCAACCAACCTTAGATGACCATTGGAAGAAACAATATAGAGAGATTGCTTATGAGTACATAGCTAGATGGTGGTATCATGCTGATATCCCCTTCAATGCTGCTTGCTCACCATATTACCAACCTATGTGGGATGCCATTATTGCTTGTGGTAGGGGCTTCAAAGGCCCTAGTATGCATGATTTGAGGGGATCTCTTTTGCACAGAGAGATCGCATCCATTGAAGAATACTTGATAGATTTCAAAGTATCATGGGCCAAAATAGGATGTACCATCATGTCAGATGGAGGGAGTGATGGAAGGAACCGTACTATCATAAATTTCCTTGTCTCTTGCCCACAAGGAACCATGTTTTTGAGATCAGTTGATGCATCTGATAGGGCCAAAGATGCAAACTTGCTGTTTGAGCTATTAGATGAGGTTGTTATGGAGGTGGGGGTGGCCAATGCTGTTCAGGTCATCACAGATAATGCCTCTAACTATGTTCTTGCTAGGAAGATGTTAGAGGAGAAACACAAAACCGTATTTTGTACCCCATGTGTTGCACATTGCATAGACCTCATGCTTGAGGACACTGACAAACAAGAATGGATCAAAAACACTCTAGATCATGCCAAAGGCATCACAAAGTACATCTACAACCACTCATGGGTTTTGAGCCTGATGAAGAAAAACACAGAGAAAAAAGAACTTCTTAGGCCTTCCATCACTAGATTTGCAACTCACTTCTTGACATTGCAATCTATGGCTTCCCAATCAAATAACTGGCAAAAGATGTTTGCATCTAATGAATGGAATGCATCTCAGTGGCCCCGTAGACAAGATGGCAAAGACACCAAAAAGAAAGTTAATGATCCTACATTTTGGAAAAAAGCAGCAGAATTGTGTAAATTGCCGAGCCACTTGTTAAGGTGTTGCGGTTAGTGGATGGGGAAAAATTGGCCATGGGTTACATTTATGAGGCTGTGGATCAGGCAAAGGAGCAAATAAAGGCAGCATACAAGGATAGAGTGACCAAGTATGGGCCTATTTGGGACATCATTGATCGTAGATGGAACAATCAACTCCATCGCTCTATACATGCAGCTGGGTATTTCCTAAACCCAAGGTGTCATTACAGAGCGTAGCTTGGAGAAGATACGACTGGGGAAGTTAGAGATGGCTTGATTTATTGCCTTGAGCGCATGGTCCCTTCTGAGAGTGAACAGTTGGAGATACACCGACAAATCACTTCTTTCACTAGAGCCACAGGTACCTTCGGCAAGAACCTAGCAAAGATTGCAAGGGATGTGGATGAGCCAGGTAACAATTCCAAAGTTTAAAATTCAAGTGTTTAAATTTTATATACTTTATAATTTATTACTTCAAGGAACTAACTCAACTAACTATGTTTTTTGCAGCAAGCTGGTGGGAGTCATTTGGCAGCCATTGTCCTCAATTGCAAAAGTTTGCAATTAGAGTGTTGAGTCAAACTGGCAGTGCTTCCGGGTGTGAGCGCAATTGGTCTGTCTTTGAGAGGATTCACACGAAGAAGAGAAACAATTTAGAACAAAAACGGTTAAATGATCTAGTCTTCGTGCAGTACAACCTCCGACTAAGGCGCAACCAATTGTTGAACAAAAGACCGGATTCAGATCCTATTGTGTTGGATGATATTGATCCAACTTCAGATTGGGTAGCGAAGACTCACCCACCAGAGTTTGATGTTGACTATGATGTGGAAATGGAGTTAGCAGGGCAGGTTCAGATGGATGCAGATCCACTATTAGGGCCCCGCGGTCCAATTCCAGTGTCAGACATGGCAGGCCCTAGTGGAACTACAGGCAGACGTAGCCGTATACCTCGTGTGCCTCGTCGCAGTCGTAATCGTACTACTACAGCTAGTGCAACTTCAGAGCGTGTAGTCACAAATGTCCGTGATGGTGATGAGTCTGAGGCCGAGTTCGGGTCCGAGTCAGAGATAGATGATGATGTTGAGGGCAAGGATGCCCATGCCATTTCTACTTCTAGCAATAGTGATGATTGATCGTTGATCATGTTGATCAATGAGATAGTGACTTCTAGTCTTGACTCTTGCTAGTATGTTTTTTGTTGTTGTGGTCTATAGAGGACCAAGGCCATTTAGAGCCTCCTTGATTATGTATTTATGTTCCGATCTCTAGATATGTATTGCACTTGGTGCCATTTTGATATATTCATGAGCATACTTTGGATCAGGGTTACCGAAAGCTTCCCCCTCGCTTCAAAGCCCCAAAGCTCGATTTGGGCGGGTGCGTCCTGGAAGCTCCCTCTGAAGCGCGACTCAATTTTCGAAAGTGCGATTCGGCCCCCAAAAATGCGATTTCTGCCAATTCGAAAGCGTCCCCCTCTGAAGCGCGCTTCACGCATGCTTCAGTGGAAAATTCGCACGCTTCCGTGGGGACCTGCATCTTCAAGCAAAAGTTCATTTTTTTTTTAATTTTTGGAGTTAGGGTGGGGTTAGGGTGGGGCCTAGCTTAGGCTTAGGGTTGAGGGAAAAGAATGAGAAGAATAAAGGAGCTCTTTCCCCTCTATTCTCCTCATTATTTCATCTTGAGCTTGGAGGAGAGAGCTTGGAGGAGAGAGCAAAGGAGAGGTTGAGAGTGCAGATTTGTGAGAACTTGGAGGAGAAAGCAAAGGAGAGCTTGGAAGAGTGAGCAAAGAGGAGCTTGGAGGAGAGAACAAAGGCAACCATCTTCCAAAGGTTTCAAGTTTCAAGAGCTAAAGAGGTAAGCCCAAACCCCAATTCCCTCATTTCCTTGGGTTAACTTTGTTAATGTTTTTTTCCTCCTCTTCTACTCTTTCCTAGTCCTTCTTCTCTCTCATTTTATTGCAGGTTGTTCATCTAAAACTTGAAGAAAATGGTTTTCTTTTGGTTTATCATTCCTATTTTGGTTCTCATGGTTTTGGCGGGGAGAAGGCATCGAAGGGAAGAAGATGATAGTGGTGATTCTCATGGTGACCCACAATATGAAGTTGGTGAAGGGTTTGAAGAGGAAGAGGGAAATGTAGGATGCAAAGATTTATTGAGACCCTTGTGGCAATTTGTAACAAAATTTGAGGAGGGAAGAGGTGGTGGAAGCATTAAATTAGTATGTCCTCATGACTATCATGATGGAAAACCTTATACCGGTTCATATACTCGTCTAAGGAGGCATCTTTGTGGTGTAATGGAGAGTGATGACAACAAGGGGTCCACTGGGATCACAATTTGCCCTAATATATCCAAGGAGCAGAGACAAAAATATATAAAGATAGAGCAAGCTGCACAAAAAAAGTATGGTAAAAGACAAAAGCTTCAATCCGATGCCTCATCTAGATTTGGCGGCAACACATCTCCATCTCAACGTGGTACTGGTTTTGGAACCTCTGGATCTAGAAGAACAATAGCAGATTTCCTTGATATTGGAGGTAGGGATGAGGTGGATGCAAAAGTGGCCCGATTTCTCTATGCTTGTGGTGTCCCATTCAATGTGCTTCGTTCCTCTTATTGTCACGATCTTGTCAAGGCAATCAACGAAGCCCCCAAAGGATACAATAGCCCCAGCTATGAGAAAGATAGAACTGTGTTACTTGACAGGGAAAGAGCAAAAGTTCAAAGAGCTCTAACATGGTTTATAGATGAATGGTCAGACATTGGGATATTTGTTGTATCAGATGGTTGGACAAATGTTAGAAACCAACATTTGATCAATCTTCTTGGTGTTTCTGCTAGCGGTGCAATGTTTCTTGCAACACATGACTCCTCTTCAATTATTGCATCTTCCCAAAACATTTAAAATCTCCTCTTGAAAACAATTAATGATGTTGGTCCTTCTAATGTGATTCAAGTAATCACTGATATTGCAGCAAATTGTAAGGGAGCAGGTAAAATCATTGAGCTAGCTCATCCACACATCTTTTGGTCTGGATGTTTGGTGCACACCTTGAACCTTTTGATGCATGATATTGTCAAGCATAGAGAATGTGGATGGATCAATCAGTTGTACAAGAAAGGGAAGCAACTCATCAAATTTATCATCGGGCATACAAGGGTCAATTACTTCTACAACATTCACTCTAGGTTGCAGCTACTTAAGATTGCAACCATTAGATTTGCTAGCTATTACCTCACCTTTAGGCGCCTATTGAAGGTGAGACAAGCTTTGGGTGCTATGGTGATGAGTGATGAATGGGATGAATTGAGCAATGATAGAGAAGGTGCAACAACAGTGAAGGAGACAGTCCTTGACAGTCAGTTTTGGTCACAGGTTCGGTTTGTTTTGCAATTCACCAAGCCAATTTATCACATGATCAAGTTTGCAGATTCAGATCGGCCAATCATTGGGGAGGTTTATGAGCAAATGGATAGCATGCTAGGGCATATTAAAGACATTGTTGAGCCTAGAGATGTCAACCTCTATAACCATATTCGTGTAGAGGTGGAAAAATAGTGGGAAATGTTAAATATTCCACTACGTCCCTTAGCATATGTGCTAACACCTAAATACTATCATGTATCATGGCTTTCATTACCAACACCTGGTGGTGGGACCAAGAATAGACCACACCAAGATCCAGAGGAGGTTACATGAAAGCATTAGATAAACTCGTCCCGGACGAGGAGGAGTGTGACAACATAAGGAGACAATTGAGCCATTACATCCTTAACAATGGTGCCTTTAGGACCAACCATGCAATTAGAGATCGAGGGAATCTGAGTTCTCTTGAGTGGTGGAACATGCATGGCGGTACTGCCCCACAGCTACAACGTTTGGCAACACGGGTGCTTTCACAGGTGGTGAGCACTTCTTTTGCAGAGAGGTGTTGGAGCACCTACAGTTTCATCCATAGCATTAAAAGGAACAGGTTGAATGTAAGTCGGGCAGAGAGCTTGGTTTATGTTCATTACAACTTGCGATTGTTGTCCCATTACTGTGAGGAGGCATAGATGGATCAAAACTTGAGGCGTTGGGACAACAATCTGGCGGAGGATAATTTGGAGGATGGAGTATTTCTTTTAGATCAATTGGAGGGTGTTCTTTTGGACGATGATGATCATGTTGAGATGCCACCCCCATCTAGTGCCAGGGTCCCCATGTCCAGGATTCCAGCTACAACAGTAGGGGCTTCATCTTCAGCTCCGTCGTAGCCGTCTGCATCAACTTCTGCACTACCACCACGTGGAGGCCCACGCGGTACCCGCGGTGGTGGAAGGAGGACCTGATAGTTGTTTACAATTTGATGATTCTCCTTTTTCATTACTTTATATGTCATAGTATATAGATGATAGATACATAGTATTTGGCAACTAGTCGAGACTTCAGTTTAATCTTTAAACTTTAAACTTTATTATTTTGGACCTTTCGGTCTTCATAGTAACTTCAGTGTAGATGGCCTATTTTGTAAACATAACTATTTGGTCATGACTCATGTTATTGTTGACAGTTTTTGGATATATGATTTCATTTCATAAGTTTATGGTTTATGATCATGTTAGAATCTAGATGGTTGATGCTTGAATGATTAATCATTGATGAACTATGTAGTATGGATGCCATTTCTATCTATATTGATGTACAAATATGCATGTTCTCATATATTTTGCAGCTAATTTGTCTTTCTACATATTTTTTTGAATATAAATGCAATATATATATATATATATATATATATATATATATAAAACAAACGCTTCCCGAACGCTTCGCTTCCGAGGATTTTTGGAAAATGACGCTTCCGACGCTCCCGCTTCTGGCAACACTGCTTTGTATATGTTGTCTCTAATTGTCTCTAATGCTTTGGAAACATGATTTAAAATCTTAAAAATATATTTTTTTCGTTAAAATTTAAATATTTTATATATTTTTTAAAAAACTGTTTCATTGAAACCGGTTCGACCGGTTCAGGTTGGACCCTTGACCGGTTCCGGTTTTTAAAACTATGGGCATGACACTTATATTGCCTGATTTCTCGTCAGATTCCGAGGGAGAACTCATCTTGGGTGCATTTCTCAGCCATTGAGGGTGCGACAATTGGGGAGGATACATTTGGGATTCCTGAGAGATCACCAGATCAGATCCAGGGAAATCCTTCCGACCCATTTCAGAGGAGCATAGGGCGCTCAGTTTGAGACCCTTATCAGTCGATTCCGACAGGGGAATCACTAGGGTGTAGTTTCCAGCAGCAGAGGGGGCACATTTCCCCAGGTGGATCCATCCGGGGTCTAGACATACCAACAGAGGACCGATTGTCAGTCTGTCAGTCACCAGGACTAAGTGAGAGAGTAGGGCGCACTGTTTGAGACCGTTTCTAGGCAGATTCAAGGTGTTTAGCCACCAGGGCGAACTTTCTAGCCTTGCAGCAGTTGCCATAGCTTGCAGCAGATCCTACAACTCCTCCATTGATCCAACAACATCCTTCTATTACCAGGTATTATTGTTTTAGTTTTCTTATTGTATTCCGGCTAAGATCCTTTTGTCACTTATCTAGCCGAGATTTATTTTACTCAGCCGCATACGACATTGTAAACCGTAGAAATATCATAATATATGATTTGCAGTCTTTTGTGTCATTTACTATCTGTATGCTTATTCATATGTTGTAAACACTTATTTATCTGCACACACATGTGAAAAACACCAAGCATGTTAAAACCCACAACTTAAACGCATCCAGAAACCCCCTGTGCCTAGAAACTTCAACTTTGTCGTTAGGATAATCGATAGTGGAGCTTCTAGGCACATGACGGGAGATCAAGCCAGGCTCTCAAATCTAAATGAGAAGAAGACCTTGTACAAGGTAGAGCTTGGAGACAAAACCACTTACCCCATGGAAGGATTTGGACAAGCCTCCATCAAAATGAAAACATGTAACTATGTTGACTTAAGCAATGTTTTATATGTACATAGTTTAGAAAAGAATCTTGTATCGATATCATGCCTAGAAGACAAAGGAAACAGAATAGCCTTCGTGGATGGAAAGGTGTTATCTTGGCATAAAGACTCCAACATAGAGAATGCTAGGGTTATTGGAAGTCATGAAGGAAATCTGTATAGACTACTAGAGCATAATGAAGAAGCTCTCGTACATGACGGAGTCAACCCTAATGAGCTTTGGCATAGAAGGTATGCTCATATCAACTATCAAACATTACCTTTTTTCAGAAAGATGGTTGAAGGAATACCAGAATTGAAATCTACACATGAAGGAATCTGCAAGGGATGTGCCCTTGGGAAGAATATCAAGAAACCATTCCCAAGCAACAACAACAGATCTAAGGAGATTCTAGATCTGATACACTCAGATGTTTGCGGTCCAATGCCAGTAAAATCTCTAGGAGGATTTTCTTACTACGTAATCTTCATAGATGACTATTCAAGAAAGACTTGGTTATATCTACTCAAGACAAAAGACGAAGTATTCAATAAGTTTCAAGAGTTCAAAGCAGAAATAGAAAATCTCACGAATAAGAAGATCAAGACACTAAGAATCGATAATGGTGGAGAATACACATCAAAAGAATTCGTTGCATTCTGCAAATCGGCAGGGATTAGGAGGGAGCTGACAGTTCCTCATAATCCTCAACAAAATGGTGTAGCAGAAAGAAAGAACAGATCCATTGAAGAAACCGTAAAAGCCTTACTAAACGATCAAGGTCTATCCATGTTCTTATGGGGAGAAGCAACA
>ML815568.1:79283-93308 GCA_009831015.1 Picea engelmannii
TTTTCTTATGTGCAACATAATCTGATGCATTGCAAATCGATTGTTAACACAGTTTGATCGAAAATGATATCTAATATGTTGCACTGCGGAAGCCCCTCTATGCTTAAATAATAAGAGTGAAGGGAGCTCTAACTGGATAGTTCATAAGGCACAATACTTGCTAAGGTTTTGCAAATAGGGTAGCAAGCTAAGTGGGCTTGATTGTGGGGAAAACTCCATAGTTAAGCGTGCTTGAGCTAGAGGCGTCTTGGGATGGGTGACCACCTGGGAAGTCTTGGTTACCGGGTGCAAGCCTCGGAAGTGATGATTGATGCTATGCAATTCATTTCGCTGGTTTCAATTCCACTTCTTCACCCCTGTGAGCATCACCCGATGCAATGAGTGCTAAGTGGGCTATTCAAATCATGAGAATTATTGGTCAGTTGCGACTAATACTCATGGATATGGGTCATAGATTAATGACTCACTCTACGCAATTAATCCCAAAAATGATATCTAATATGTTGCACTGCGGAAGCCGCTCTATGCTTAAATAATAAGAGTGAAGGGAGCTCTAACTGGATAGTTCATAAGGCACAATACTTGCTAAGGTTTTGCAAATGGGGTAGCAAGCTAAGTGGGCTTGATTGTGGGGAAAACTCCACAGTTAAGCGCGCTTGAGCTAGAGGCGTCTTGGGATGGGTGACCACCTGGGAAGTCCTAGTTACCGGGTGCAAGCCCCGGAAGTGATGATTGATGCTATGCAATTCATTTCGCTGGTTTCAATTCCACTTCTTCACCCCTTTGAGCATCACCCGATGCAATGAGTGCTAAGTGGGCTATTCAAATCATGAGAATTATTGGTCAGTTGCGACTAATACTCATGGATATGGGTCATAGATTAATGACTCACTCTATGCAGTTAATCCCAAAAATGATATCTAATATGTTGCACTGCGGAAGCCCCTCTATGCTTAAATAATAAGAGTGAAGGGAGCTCTAACTGGGTAGTTCATAAGGCACAATACTTGCTAAGGTTTTGCAAGTGGGGTAGCAAGCTAAGTGGGCTTGATTGTGGGAAAACTCCACAGTTAAGCCGCAAGCGTGCTTGAGCTAGAGGTGTTTTGGGATGGGTGAGCACCTGGGAAGTCTTGGTTATCGGGTACAAGCCCCAGAAGTGATGATTGATGTTATGCGATTCATTTCGTTGGTTTCAATTCCGCTTCTTCACCCTTGTGAGCATCACCCGATGCAATGAGTGCTAAGTGGGCTATTCAAATCATGAGAATTATTGGTCAGTTGCGACTAATACTCATGGATATGGGTCATAGATTAATGACTCACTCTACGCAGTTAATCCCGAAAATGATATCTAATATGTTGCATTGCGGAAGCCGCTCTATGCTTAAATAATAAGAGTGAAGGGAGCTCTAACTGGATAGTTCATAAGGCACAATACTTGCTAAGGTTTTGCAAATGGGGTAGCAAGCTAAGTGGGCTTGATTGTGGGGAAAACTCCACAGTTAAGCACGCTTGAGCTAGAGGTGTCTTGGGATGGGTGACCACCTGGGAAGTTTTGGTTACCGGGTGCAAGACCTGGAAGTCATGATTGATGCTATGCGATTCATTTCGTTGGTTTCAATTCCACTTCTTCACCCCTGTGAGCATCACCCGATGCAATGAGTGCTAAGTGGGCTATTCAAATCATGAGAATTATTGGTCAGTGGCGACTAATACTCATGGATATGGGTCATAGATTAATGACTTATTCTATGCAGTTAATTCCGAAAATGATACATAACATGGATGTTTATCATGGTTTCAACTTTCTACTATGTGGAGGAGTTGCCTTAAATTTTACACAAATTCAATTCAATGCTGAACTTAATTTTGAGAAGAACACAAACAACGCTGAAGGTTGTTTGGTTATTGGAAACACAAATAGAAGGTTGATGGAGTATGAAGATTTCCTTGAGGTTATAATGAATCTCTGTATTCTGTTATAGCTGTGTTAACTAGAAATCTAGAAATTACCTATTCTGTGGTGGAATAATTATGACACAATAACAAATGCCTATGTAAGATGATAAGTCTCTATATTGTGTCTTTGTTCTGTTATAACTCTGTCAATTAAGAAATCTAAAAATTACCTATTCTTTGGTGGAACTATCATGACACAATAACAAATGCTTATATTTATGAAGATGGCAAGTCCCTTCAATTTACGATTTAGCTGAAGATAACTTTTTCCAAGAGTAATGATTCTCTTAAGCATGTTAGGATGTACTTAAGTATGCCAATCACGGTTGTATATATTTAGTTTTTGCTATAGAATAAAAAATCTAGTCCTTGAAAATAAATGGTTGTTCCTGCAGATATAATGACAAACAAACAATTAAATTACAATTGGTAATCAATTATATTAAAAATGACATCAGAGGCAATAAATTGCTAAAACTGCTTAATTTGTCAACCTTGAGCTCATGCGCTTTCGAAGCTAAGAGATCCTTCTTATCAGCATTCAGTCTGTTTCATGGATAAATTATATTTATTAACATTTAATATGCCTAAACATCAAAGTTAATGTATTACAATCATGTTTTGCATCTTGAGCAGGGGATTTTGACAGCACTATCCCAAAGTCATGGGAGCTATAAATACAATTATGCGACAGTTCCATTTCTTGCAGAAATATTCAAGGTTAGCACATTGTAGCTAAATATATGTTGGATTGATTCTATGTCGAAATAATGAATGGACTTATATTTGGTTGTCATGCTATTGTGTCAATTGTCAATAATTGTCATAGTTACGAAAAAAGTTATTCTAAAATGACTAGTCAATTTCAATCACAAACTCATTGTGATACCTAAATAGGGCCATTCTATTCCAGAGAGTGCTTGCATTGGAAGAGAAGTTTTGAAAGAGTTTAGGATTAGTTTTCTTTCTTTGGCATCATGTAGAGGTTATGGCTCTATTACGTTATGTATCCTGACTGAAAAGTTTTTATTTAATTTGAAAATTTCCAGCTTGCAGTCTCGTGTTTTCTCTTATGGAGACAATTGGGAGCGTTGCCTCGTCCACGCATAACAACTGAATGGAAGAGTATACTGTTATTCCCCATTCCTTCAATCATCTACCTCATCCACAACAATGTGCAGTTTGCAACTCTCACTTTTGTGGATCCTTCAACCTATCAGATAATGGGCAATCTGAAAGTTGTCACCACTGGTATATTGTTCAGGTGCTTAACCCGTATAAAGATGAGTGAGGAATATTTTGTCGGGTGATTTTGAATTATGGATTATGTTATTGTTATGTGCATGTTTAAATCCTGCATTTTATAAGAAATAAATTAAGAAATCACAAGACAATCCTATGAGGACTGGGGGTTAGTAATTGGATTGCACATATAATATTACTTATTGATAAATTACTTTGTTTTTATTGAATTGGTGCATTAGGACATTCCTGAAGAGGAAATTATCAAATTTGCAGTGGATGGCAATTCTTCTGCTAGCAGTTGGAACCACCACAAGCCAGGTAAAGGATTATTTCTGTATATTGTGTTGGATCTTCTTACCTCTGACACAACACTTTCAGATAACAGTGGGGGGCAAATGGGTTTCCCCCAGTTCAAATAAGATTTAGAATCTAGATCATACATCTAAAAATCTCTTTCCTGCTATCATCAATGAAAATCTTTGGTAAAATGTTTTATGAGTTTGGCCAATCAGTGTGCCATTGACGTGATGGTCCTCTTGATGAATATATATGATTAAGGATTAAACAACACCTTGCACTTAAAAAACTACAACGAATCCCACATAAGCCCATCATCAAAATCTATAGAGTTACCTGACTCGAGCTGGAAGGGAATAGTACCAACTCTTGCTATTGGGTACTTGGCATCATCACCAAGCTCAATGTGTACTCTTGAGTCTTTCTTTGTTAGACTAGAAAAAAACATATAGGCTGATGTCATACGATGAGATGCCCCACTGTTGACATACCACGCATTCCTAGGAACCGTGTTGGTAGAAAGACAAGATACCATCGAGAAATATTTCTCTAACTTGGCAATAAACTCGCTCATCTGAGTTTCTATAGAGGATGCTACATGCTTTTGCTTCTACTTCCCTTTACCCTTCTTCTTATCTGGACACTGTGATGCATAATGACCATGCTTATGACAAATGAAGCACTTGATTTTATTCAAATCCTTTCTTGGCTGTGAGGCTGACTCCTCACTCTTTCCTTTACCTTTGCTGGGTCCTTTACCTTTGCCTTTATTTGTTTGACCAAATAGGGCTAGGTTGTCGTCACCACCCTTCTTGTTGGCCTTTGATTCCATCCGAGTCTCCTCCTAGATACAGTCATCCCATAGCCTTTCAAAGTTAGGAGGATTCTCACGAGCACAAATACCTTTGACAAATGTTTCCCATGAAGTTGGGAATTCATTCAGTGCCATGTTTGCTAGCTCTGCATCTGAAATCTTCTCCCCAACTGTTACAAGTTGATCACGAATCTGTGTGACCTTCATAAGGTAACTGGTGACTAAATCTGATCTGATCATCTCTATGGATCTGAGTTTTTTCCACAAGATCATTTACTTTGTTGTCTTCTTCTGAGATATATGAGGGACCAAATGTTCCTTTGGCGTTCATGATCATCCGCTTAGCTTTCACTTCCTTCTACTTGTGAGTTGCCAATTGTTGTGGATTTATAGGCGAAGGCACAACATCCTTGACAATATCCTAGAGGTCATTTTCTTCTAATAAGAGTGTAATCCTCACTTTCCATGACAGGAAATTTGAGGTGCCATCCAGTTTGTCCTAGAATCTGAGGCTAGCTGAGCCCATTTCTGAGATCTAATGCACAAACTCCCAGGTCTGAAAATTAGTCCTTAAAAACGATTGAAACGCTCTAATTACCGGTCCTTCTTTCCGGCAGTTGATTTGCTGTTGTAAATCCCTGTGAATCTCAATCAGAGAAAGAAGCCCTAATACCATGTAATTTATTTTCGACCAAGGTGACTGCTGTCGTAATGCTCTCTCATTAAATAACTCAAAACATAATTTATTTAATAGCAGAAAATTAAAATTTTGAACATTGCATCAATCACACGACAGCTAAAAAATGAATAGTGGAAGAAATAGTACACATACACAGGGATTTCTCCTTCAAATCAGTTTTTCATTCCTTTGATCAAAGCTTACAAGGTGACCTTTGCAACCTGTTTTGAACCAGCTGCTATATTTTTCAATAAAATCACCCCAAAGTTCAAACAACAATGTGCAGTCAGATCTAAGGGTGTACGATAAGATCTGAGGCTGTATGACCTGTGCAGGAAAGGACTGCTACAGTAGTGGTACGAATTGTACTCCCTGTTGTACTTGCTGGTCTCTTTAGCAATTTATTCCTCTTCTTCTCCTTGAATGTACTTTTCCCTATTCTAGATCTCTTGCTGTCTTCTCATGTGTGTAGTCTGGCTGTCCTATCTTTTCCTATTTATGCTTTGAGAAAAGATAGTTAATCTCCTCAATCATAGCTGCCACCTATCTCAATCATGAGATGTACAACTAAGATTAAATCCTAATTTAAGTCACTAATGTTCTAGAACTTCTAGAACATTTCATTTAGATTCCTAAGACTACTTGACTTAAAAAACATAAGACTTTCACTTTTTCTTTTATTTTTTTTCAAGTGAAATTACAAGATAGAATTAGTGATTACCTTTCAAAGGTGGTCATGAAAGAAATGTCTCGAACTACTTCCTGCACATTCACACAGAACCTGTGCAAGAAGTTCCTGCTTGAGCTACATTTCTCAATAGTTAACAACCTAGTTACACTTCCATTCACTTTAGATCAAACCCTTTTGAATCTAATCCTCCTATGTCGTCCCTGTCGCCCAACTAGGTTGAAGCTGGTTTGTTCTTTCACCCATTTAGATCAAAGACTATCTTCAACTTTCTTAGGGTTTCTACCCATGTGCCAGAGGAGAGCCGACCAAAAATGAGAGGAAGTGTTACTAAGGTGACATTGGGTAACCATCATGAGATCCTCTTAAGGTTGCACTTGTTTTTAGAGATTTATAACTTAAGTTCAAGTTTGGGAGGTAACACTATCCAAAATCCACATCTCCAAAGCCTCTCCATTTAATTGGGACCAAAATGGAGCAGAGAAATCCTATGCTCCACAAGATCATGGAAGTGCAAATGATCCTACTTTAAATCTCCATCGCTGCTAAATCTAGTCTTTGATGTTGTAGTGTAATACTGGCATCTTTGAAACTAGGCAAAAGCGAGGCTATATTAGGAGCCTGCTGGAGAGCTGAAATTTGTGTTTTTCCCAAAGCATTGATCTTGTTGCAATCTACAAAGAATTTAAGTGGCACGAGCAATTGAAACTACCAACAAAGGTGGCCATGCTTTGCAATCAAATCTCTAATCGCATCTCCAAAATATTAGCATCAATATTCCATACTTCTCTTGTCTTAACGAAGAAGAGTGTGCCTTTGCAAGAGCGACGTGCTTTTGGCATCTGCCAAAGCCTTGAAACTACATCCAAATATGGCCGAAGAGTTGTTTGGAAATATGGTTGTCCGAGCTCTATTAATGCTAACCCCTACATGTGCTTTGTGAAACTGTTTGGTCTAGTCTTGGTGGTACATCTTGTGCTTTACTCTTATTCAAGCGCTTTTCTCATCTTTGCCCACTGTCTTTCTAAATCCAATGCTCTTCTTGCTTTTTGTTGATGATGTGGTCCTCCTAGCCTAGTCTCCAATAGGGTTACAGATGCAGTGGGATGCCTTAGCTTTATTCTGTGACCTTCGACAATTGACGATCAACTTGGGTAAAACCAAGGTTATGATCTTCAACGGGTCTAAGAAGTCCATAGACCTTCATTTCTTCTTCAGAGGGATGGAGATTGAGATCACCAATACATACTCATACTTGGGAGTACAATTCTTTGGACCTCGCTTCAATTTGCGACTGGCTCTCCAGCCTTGTATCTCCAAGGGCTACAGATCTTTAGCCCTTCTCGAGAGACAGTGTTTCTGTCACCACTTTCAAGACATCTCATCCAAGATGTCCCTCGTGGACTCCCTTATCCGACCCACAATTCTCATTTCATAACACAACTTTGTTGCCATATAGAACCAATATGTCTTGTAAAGTGAATAAATTGATATGATACACCATAACTTTATTGCAAGGTCATTGTATATGCATGAAAAAACCTTCTATATGTGTGTAATATTTAAAACCATGCTTCCATTATTGTAAGTATATGTCAAACTTATGGTTCATATGCCTTGAGTTTATAAACTCAGAAAATGACTTGTTTTGCATACGTAATCATGAATAGTGTAGGCCATATAACTTTCATGTTTCATAAGTATTATGTCAACAAGATGAAGAATGAAGAGAAATAACCATCACTGAAGTACATCAATCATGCCAAGAATCATGTCATGACTCATAACTTTTTGAACTTTCATCATAATACCATTGATGCAAATATGTATGTATGCTGATGGAAATGCTTGAAAATAAACATTCATGTGTTTTGTAATTGGGGACTCCACCTATTAATATTATATCATAGTATAAGTAAATAGGCCTTGCAATCATTTGCAGGCTTTTATAATAGGTGACGAGATTTCGAGTCAACATTTGGTGACTCCACAAGGTAGTCAATTTTCTAATTGGCTAGAACTCAAAATTTCTGGTTTTGCTTTGAACTTGAAATTAAATTTGTTGGGCATTTCTTCTTCTCAGGTAATTCAATCAGATTTATTTATAAAAATTTTCTGATATGCTCTTGAACAAACACTCATGGAGGGTAGAATGGGAAAGAAAAAAAGGGAACAAGCTATAATAATCAAGTCTCGGAAAGACATGTTGATGATTGCAACTACGTGAGACATTCTCCAGGACACAAACCTGAGAGAGAGAGCCCCTGAGAGGGGTGTGTGGTTCCTATCTGAGACAGAGTTGGAACGTAGAGATGGCCTCCTCCTTACAGAGAGTTGAGAAGAACTCTAGATGATTCTCCTGTGTAACACAGTGAGAAAGGAGATTTGCATAGTTGGACGTGCCTGTGGCTGAGCACAAGGTGAACGTGTGAAATCCCAAAGTGTTGGGTGCATCATCATGAGACAAAGATGAAGATGATATATTAGCCTCCTCTGAGCAGAGAGTTGATGAGAAACTCCAGATGACTCTCTTGTGTAATGCAGTTGGGAAGAAGATCTGTTGAGTGGATGAGCACAGGTGAACGTGATCCTAGTGGCTGAGCACTAGTGAAGAAGTGGTTCTTCTGTGTAATGCAGTGAGCCAGAGATATGGACATCCCCATAGGATGTGCCACTAGTGGCTGAGCACTAGTGGGTGTATGAGATCCCTTGCTATATTGTTCAAGAGTCAAACCTATCTATAACCCTAATTGTAATGTAAAGGGTACAGGTTGGCCCCGCCTTATTGTAATTGATAATTAATGTAAAAGATAATTAATCTGGTTAATATTAATTATATTATGAGAGAGAGAGGTCAGCCCTGTTGTGCTAATAAACACTTCTGTTGGCAGGTCAAGTCTAATATAAGTAAAGGTAAATTCCCCATTGAGGAATCATATCTTTTGTGTGAGTTTGGAAATTTCAGCAAGTACATCTACTTGGGAAAAGTGCGCACCTCTCTTTGGCGCTAGTCTTCTAGGGTTTGTAAGCACCCTCTTGTGTGCTAGGTGTTCTTGGTGGTGAAGGTCTCTCTCTTGAAGAATATAGCAAAGGATTTGGCTAGGTTTTCTTCCCTTGTTGAGAAGGGTTTCCAGGATACTTCTTGTGTTCTTGTGCATGGTGTTTCTTCTTGTGATCTTGGTTGCTGCAACATTATTGGTTATGGTTAAGTTAAATGCTAAAATGGAATGAACTTCATGCTTAACCTTGTCTATTGAAAAATCAACAAGACAATATGGTAGGTTTAGCAAATACTACATAAGTAGTGTTGCCGACTGAAAATAATTCATTCATCTCTGCTATTAGTATTCTTTCATTCCTTTTCAAGACAAATTATTGAAAATTTTGCAATCTAATGATTATACATGGAACTTGATTGATCCAACTTTGCCTCAAATTACAAAATCAAAATCATGAACACGAAAATCAATAACTGAAAAGAAAGACAAAAATAAACGAAAACTATACAAACCCAAAATCAAATAATGTACAGAAAACTCTGAAGACGAAAAATCAGCCAGGTTTGACATAGTGTTTCAAATGCGGACTATTAGTCATGTAAGAAAACAATCGCCCATCTGTGTCTTTCAATAAATATGAGTTATTCCCAACAACAAAAGCGATTATATAAGGACCAAGCCATAATTTCTGAAACTTTGAGTGTTTATCTTTGTTAGCATGAGTAGAATCCCATAGTAAAACTTTTTCATCAGCTGCAAAAGTATTGATTTTGCTTTTTTGTCAAAATATTTCTTGACAGACTGATGCCACTTTTTAAGATTTTTAAGAGCAAAGCTCCTTCTTCTTCTAGAGCCAACAAAGCATGAATCCTCATAGGGATTTCTGCAGAGTTCAACTTTTCATCCTGCAATGCTAATCTCAGGGACGTTAACTCAAGTTGCAAAGGCGTTATTGCTTCTTGACCATATAATAGTTTGAAAGGGGTATGATTAGTATTGGTTTTGGTAGTGGTCCGGTCTGCCCATAATGCATAAGTGAGTAAAGTGTGCTAGTGACGAGGTTTATCGTTTATGATCTTCTTTAAGATTTTGACCATGTTTTTATTTGCAGATTCAACTTCCCCATTCCCTTGTAGATAATATGTAGATGAAGTAAAATGTTTCACCCCAAATTTGTTAAGGAATTGGGTAAAATTTTCCAAATATAGATGCTGGCTCATTAGATGAATTCTATCGGAAGACCAAAACGAGAAAATATATTAGATTCCGAAAATGAAATTACATGTTCATCTTGTGCATGCTTGAGTGGTACAGTTTCAGTCCACTTTGTGAAGTAGTTTGTTGCTGTCAAAATAAAAATATGACCCACAGAAGATGAAGGATTGATAGGACCAATGAAATCCAATCCCCATTTAGAAAAAGGAAACCAGGAAGAACCATCTGCAAGGGCATGGCAACAAAATTTTCTTTGCCAACAAATTTTTGACATTCGTCACAAGCCTGTACAAATTTATAAGAATTTTTAAAGATTGAAGGCCAGTGATAACCAGTTCTGAATATTTATGGGCTGTGGCTCTGGCAACGAAATGACCACCGATGTGAATACCTGAATCTACTGAACCATGGATTTCCTTTAAGATATTTTGGGCTGTTGTATCATTTACACAACGTAACAACAATCCGTCATTAGTTCTGCGGAAAAGAGATGTACCCACGATTAGATATTTGGAGGCTTCAAGTCGAATCCTCCTGCGTTCATAGTACTCAAGATTATCAAGACATTTTTGAAATCGCAAATAGTAGATAATATCCCGATACCAAGGATGTTCTGCTAAATCTAGATTTTCATGTTCGACAAGAAAACGTGCAGACAAGGCATCCTCATCATTTTCAGAAGAAGCACCTGGTTCAGGATGTTGAGCCAGGTGTAAGGCTAGATCTTGTCCCTTAATAGTGTTAGACGTTGTGATCATGAAGTCATATTCTTGTATCTTAGCAAGCCAATGTGCAAGCTTTCCTAAGAGATGTGTTTGTGAAAGAAAAAATTTAACAGCAGTCAAAGGGACTTTTACTTGAGTGTGCTTGCCTAAGATAAAATGACGAAACTTTTCAATAGCTTTTACAAGAGCGTAAGTATGTTTTTCAATTAATGTGTATTTAAATTCATCGTCAGATAAGCTCTGGCTCATGTAAGCTATTGGCTGGTCATTATTTTGATCATCTTTCTGAAGAAGAATAACATATATTGCTTCTTCATTGGCATTGGTATAACTAATGAAATCTTTCTCAAAATTTGGTTTTGCCAAAACAAGGTAGAACTGATTGCTCTCTTGATTTCTAAGAAAGCCTTTTCTGTGTTATCATTCCATGAAAATGATTGATCTTGCTTTAGCATATTGTGTATTGGTTTGACCATTCTAGCAAAATCAGGAATGAATCTTCTAACAAAATTGATTTTAGCCATAAAAGATTGAATTTCCTTTTTAGAAGAAGGGGTTTGAAGATTTTGAATTGTGATAACCCTCTCTGATCAATACTGATTCTTGAATCAGAAACAATATGATCGAGAAGCTTAATTGCAGTGACACCAAAGATAGATTTCGTAGGATTTAAGCACATTCCAAATTTTTTGCAACGAAGGAAAACTTTTCTTAGATGATCAAAGTGACCTTGTCTATTTCCAGAATAGACAGTTATATCATTAAGATAGATTTGAATATTTTTACTGATAAGATTGTCAAAGGCTATTTGCATAGCCCTTTGAAAAGTAGCACCTGCATTTATTAAACTGAATGACATTCTTTCATAAGCAAAGGTGCCCCATCATGTAGTGAATGTAGTTTTGTACTTGTCAACTCGCATGACTTGAATCCGATTATAACCTGAAAATCCATCAAGAAGGGACATCATTTGTGACCCTGCCACTTGCTGCAAAATGAGTTCCATATTTGGAAGAGGAAAATTATCTTTCACACTTGCCCTATTTAATGCTTGGAAATCTACACAGTCTTATATCACCTTTATTCTTCAGCACTGGGACAAGGTTAGATACCCACTTAGAATACTTTATAGGAAAGATAATGTGAGCATTAATAAGCTTTTCAACTTCCTTTCTGCTATTAAGGCATGATTAATAGGCCTTTGTCTTTGCCTTACCGGTTTTGCTTCTTCCTTGATAGGAATAGCATGTTGAATAATGTTAGGATCAAAACCACGTAGATCCTCATATGACCAAGCAAAGACATCTTTGAATTCATGGGAAAGCTCCATGAACTTCTGTTTTTCTTTTTCTGAACATTGGGCTCCAATCTTCAAAATCTTTGGGTCTTCTTGACTCCCAATGTTCATCGAAATGGTACTTCCAATTTTTCTTTTTGACTCCTCTTCCTTATCTTTTTTGTTGCCAACATCGTTGGACGAGAATGAGCTCTCTAGAGGAGTCAGTCCTTTAGGAAACTTATAATCTTCTAGAGATATAATTTCCTTTCGTTTTATTGGCTCATTTTGCAAGAAAGCACAAATAGTTTCGTCATCAGGAAAAACTTGCCATGATTCGACATCAGGAAATACTTCTCGCACTTTTGTAACAACCAATGGTTGAAGATCATTGAGTGGAGTTACCTTCACTGGTTGGTCTAGGACATGGATCGGAGGAAGTTCACAAGCTACAAGATGATTTCTTTCTAACTTGATAGCAACAGTTTGCGCTTCCTCCAAATTTTGAGGGTCTTCATTCTTGAGAAAAACACCAAAAATACCATCAAATGCCTCAAGATAGTAAATCAAAGAAACATCTTCATTAGGCCTCACTTTGTAAGGAATTCGATTGTAAAATTTGCAAAAAAGAGCATTAAATTGACAAACAGTTTCACTTTCATGCTTTTTAATAATTGAAAAAACTGTGCATAAGAAGAAAATGTCCTTTGTGTTTAACCATCTTTCAGTGAATTTCTACTGGAAGTAATCCCATCCATCTATGGAAGCATCTGGAAGGGACTTGTACCATGCTCGTGCCTCCCCCTCGAGGGTTGACACAAACATCCTCATCACCACATCTTCATGTTCCACATTAAAATTGCACACCACTTGCAAAAATTTAGCCAACTGATCCTTATTTGATTCTCCCAACCTCCCTGCAAACAAAGGTATGCGTTTAAGCCATTTACGTGTAGGCAAGTCATGAGGATAATCTGGGATTGCAACAAAACTTAATGGGTCAAAGGCAGAAAATCTCCACCTTACTGGTGGCCTCACAACTGCATCCATGTTGTTAGTCTCAGATAAAAGAAAACACAACTGCTACCCTACTACTCGCTCGAGATGAAAATAAAGATGAAGATGTCGAAGATACACTTACCATAGTGCTTGTAGAAAAGAACTTACCTAAGAACTCATATGCCTCCTAACTTTGAAAAGAGATCTTGGCAACAAAAAAGTCTTGTTTCAAAAAAAAGATATTAAAGTTTGTTGAAGCTCGGAACTAGACTTTGCGAGGGAATTGAAACCGGAATATCTGCTTGTAAATTCCCTGTGGAGTCGCCCTTGTATCCCGTGGAGTCGCCAGGTGAGTCAAATAAAATATAGCAAATAAAATAAAAACTCACCAATGTCGTTGTTACCAAGGATGGCATTCCCCGGCAACGACGCCAATTTGTTAGCACAAATTTCTACCCTCCAATCTGAGCTGATATACCTGTTATGACAGCGGTAAAAACTTGGCTAATTATAGGAGAAATAGCCCCAGATGTCACGGGCTAAACCCCTCTTCGTTTTGGCTAGTGCTTGCTAGCCTTTGGGGGGAGTCCCTAGGCCCAATGAAGTGCCTTGCTGGCTGATATAAGGTCTGATTTCTGCGTTAAAAACTAAAAAATCAGCGAGCTGTTTTGTCTTGGACAGCGTGTGAAAGTGGTCCAAAACAGTGAGAAAATCGATCTTATACGCTTGGAGGGAACCTGCAGGGTTAGCACAATGAAGATAGACTGGAAAGAAGATGAAAACTATTCAAAATGATCGAATTAACCATGATAAACAGTTCAGAAAATAACATGTCAGATTACAAATTTACCATAATATCGCCAAGAAAAGAGGTTTGAATGACAAACACACACTTCTTTATTGATAAAGCTTCCACAAGAGCTGATTGCACCACACTTGACAAGCCTACAACCGATGCAATGACTACTTTACTCAAAGTTGAGCCACTAGACTAGAGAAAGAGAGAAGAGAATGAGAGAGACACTAGGCTGCTACTGCAAGAACCGACGAAATAAGCCAAGGAAAGCCTCCAATATATAGCTAGAGGGGGCGCATATCTCAAGGAGAAAGAGGGACGCATGAAGGGGGA
>ML815569.1:32498-51228 GCA_009831015.1 Picea engelmannii
CTCACAAATGAATTGTAATATTTATTATAGTTCAATGCTGACATTTCACTAGTTTGTTTGGCAAATAAGCTAGAGGGAATGTTGAACTCTATGCAGATTCTATAAGATTGTTTTGTATAAAAAATAAAACAAATTCATTTATGTGACAAGATGTTTCAGGTCAGAAGATCAATTATAAGGAAACAAATCTATAATCTAGATATTCCATGTTGTACCTGATTGTATCCAAGTTAGTACATGCCATTTTATGAGTATCACTACATGGGACTTTGGCATTTTTAGGTTAGGGACATGAAGTGAGAAAAGGGTATTGATCTAGTGTTGTAATGGCTTATTGCCTTTAAATTCCATACAATCTAGAGTTGATCAATGAAGAGAACATCTCGCATAGGTACATTTTCAACATGAAAGAATTAATTCTAATTTTGAGTTTGCAAAGCTTAGGGAAATACAACTCATGCTTATTGGACACCCATGCTTTTCACTATGACTTGGGAGGTCCACACATGCCATATTTAATAAACTTTAACCAGAATAACTACTTCGGTATGGTTTATTTTGCTTCATAATTCTATGATATGGTTTGATTTTTCCACATTTAGTCATTTCATATTCATCAGGTGTCTTAACTTTGTATTCATACTCGAAGAAAAACAAATTAGATGAATTTGCCTTGATATATTGGGAGAATGGAAGGTAGACTATAATAATGGAAGTATTATTTGATGTAAATTAATATGAGTTTAAATAGGTTTGATGGTGATCTTATCATTTTTGGGTCATGTATTAAAATTAGTTTGTTATATATTTATAGTTCTAACAATATTGTTTATTTACCATTCACACAAATAGATTCGTTTAATTGTTCTTTTAGTACACTGTTCTATGAATGCGTTTTTGACCATGTAACGAATTTTATCCAAAAGAAAGAAAAAAAAGCTTCATAATTATTTGATACATTTTTTAAGATAATGCTAAGGGTTTTTATGTTGTAAATGCCATATACATTTATCATTAGTGGAATCCATTATTCCCATTTGTAGGGTCGTGAAAGTGGATTTTGAAAATTTTCTTCTTAATTTATTTTTTTATTGAGAACATGACATTTTCATAATGAGTAATCTACCATGTTGATTTTCTTATGTAATACTTTGATTGAAAACCATATACATCTCAAAAATATTGACAAGTCCCCTTTGATATAAGATTCCTTGTCATACTTGAATGTTTTATATGTTTATAATCAATAAACAAAGGTATGTGCTAGTGCAATGGTAACTCCAACAACTTGTCTTCTTGGTGGGCATTTATGTTTATGTTTGCCAAAATGCATGTAAGATACTTTTGTAGTAAATTCCATCAACAAAGTTGCAATAACAATTAAATGTAAGAATCGTAACTCCAACAACTTGCCTTCTTTTGATGGGCATTTATGCTTATGTTTGCCAAAATGCATGCAAGTTGTAATAAATTCCATCAACAAAGTTGCAATAACAACTAAATGTAGGGATCTATACCATTATGGTGAAATAAAACCTAATATATGTGTATACTACATCTAAATGATTAGAGATAATAAATGGTGAAAGCAAACCCAATATATATGCATATTATATCTAAATGACTAGAAATAGTTTATATTTTTTTTCATCTTCAAATAAAACTCAAATAAATAAATTGAATATCTTGAAATTGTAATTCAATTATTAAAATCTAAACTTCTTGTTTTATATTTTTCATCTTCAAATAAATAAATTGAATATCTTGAAATTGCAATTCAATTATTAAAATCTAAACTTCTTGTTTTATATTGCTGACTTTCTTGTTATCTAATTGGTCATTAAAAATATAATAGAATAATAATAAAGCACATCAATCAAGGAAGAAAAATGTAAAATCACCCAACAAAAAATGCCATGTTACATGAGATGGAATAAAACATATCATGATGCAAACTTATAGTTATTTAATCATTCACAATTCTCAAGGATTCAACATAGGTGAAGTTCTTTCTAACCACCTCACACACAAGTTGTGTATTTCATAGGTGAAGTTTTTTCTAACCACCTTACACACAAATGGTGTATTTTTTCAATTGAAGCTTTTTTGCATAATCCATTTAGTGACATGGCATTGAACGCAATTAATTGTATCCCGTGAGATTTTTTTGTTTGTTTGTAAGTGGGACTTTCATTAACTGGTATAGCAATAAATTAGAATGTAGTCCATGTAACAACATTCAACATAGAATTCTAATACTTGCAATACACAAACCTTCATTTCTTATTTTCAAGTAATCTAATTTTTTGCCTTTCTACTTCAACTCGTTGAGTTTGGCTTTAGTTTCCTTTTCTTATTAGTATAAATCAAACCTAGTTTCCCTTTTTTTATTAGTATAAATCAAACTTGTTATTGTTTTTTTTAAATAATAATACTTAGATTTTGTATTATAGCAAGTAGTGGTGTAATACTCTTAAAAATTGGTCATGATATTTAAGTAAAAATAGGTATAGCTAATTCCAAAAAATATTATTATGTTTTTTACTATTCCAAATTAAATAGTCTGACTAAGTATATTATTTTACAAACTGTGTTATTAAACAAACTACATAATAATATATAAAAAATTCAAATAAAATAAACCAAAATGTTTTTCTTGAAGGGAAGTAGTTTTCAAATTCACTCAAGCTTTAGATTCTTCCATTGCCAACATGTCCTCAATTGGTTGGTCCATAGGGTAAATGCTTCCATTTTCTTCTTTGCAATCAAAGTGATATTGCTCGATGTGGCCAATACCCCCATACTTCCAAAGGAGAATTCACCAAATGACTAGTTCCCAACTAATGTAGAGGTTAAAGAGATGAGAGACAACACGTTACTATGAGGAAGATCAGGATGAGCCACCATTCTATCAATGAGAGACTTCAAAGAACTCAACTACAAATCTAATTCCAAGTGTTTCTTGCAAGAGATCTACATGAAGGCATGTAATTCTTTCTATGACTCCTTAACTTCCAAGAGCTAAGTGGGAGTTTTGACTACATAATTTTCGTTATTCTCGCTCTCAACACTAGTTTCCGTGCCAAATCCTCTCTTCATCTATTTCGTCTAGTGGTGGAGCTCTTGACATTAAAGTGGGCCTCTATAATCTCCTTTCACATCTCTGTATCTTTCTTTGAACCTCCCTTAGATCATACATAGTACGACACATATGGTGGCAATGAAATTGTCCCATATTATTCATGGAGGAGGGCAAACTTTGGTGCCTAATAACTTGGATAAGATCATAGAAATATCACCAAAGTTAGGCCCATGAACCAATTAGCATGGTTCTACCTTTACCTTCCTTCAAGGAAAAAAGGGGCATGATTTTACTTACTCTTGACATATGTCTATAGATCTTCGGCCTTTAACCTATTTCCTTAAGTCTAAGGAAGATGAACTCTTAGCTAATCCCAAACACTTTTAAATCTTATTCTAGAATTAAAAAACTCTTTTAACCAACTTAATATTTATATACCTTTTAATAATATTTAACCTCAAAATTAAAATATATATAAATTTGATTTTAAACCAACACATACCATTCAATTTAAACAACTTAGAAGCTTTGAAACCAATATCTATGTCACAGAATTTGGGACTTGGATTCGTACTCTCGATGAGATGGAAGAATTCGTACACCATTTAATTCAAACAACTTAAAAGCTGTCAAAAACCGTGGAACGAGATCACCCCTTCAATTTAAACAACTTTAAAATATATCTATTTTGTGCATGAAAGGCGTGTGAAATTGTCATAAGGCCATGCACTAGAAGTTTCCGAATAAGTAGGTAGCTCTCCTTCATTGACATTTTTCACTCATTCTAGATTTTGTACACCAACACACTTTTCCTTTTTAATTTACTTACATGATCTACCTTCCTTATTTAAATGTTTGAAATTATATTCTATATGCTTTTGCATGTGAGATTATGATTCGCCCATTCTGGCAGCGAAACGAGGAATAAATTTCATTCATTTTAGATTTTCTATTTCTTTTTCTAATTTAATTAACTGGATTTAAGTGGATTTAAATACGTGTGAAATTTCCAAACAGTTTCCAGTCAGCATTATGGTGAGCTGTCGATATCAATGGAAAGTATTCCTTTGCCAATTCTCGATGCCACTTTCTATTAATAAATAAAATAACATTTTACCACAACAAGATTTTCACTTATACATCAATCCCACACACAAACCACGCATAGTCAAGAAGAAAAAGAAAGGTGTGGACGTGGATGCGAAGATGTTTCAATTTCTCTGAAATATGCGCGCGCGTACGACCTGCAGTCTAACTTTGACTTTTACGGGCAGAGGACGGGTTGGTGACAGTCTAGTAAATTTCTTGTGGAAAGGAGTTCAAATTTTCATTCATCTTAAATTTGAATATTTTTTAAAGGTGTCCACTATGGGTTATTCAAATTAATATTTTTTAAAGGTGTCCACTATGGATTATTCAAATTCAAATTATGTTATTGTATGTGAATTTTGTTTTTCATCAAATTTAGTTTTAAAATGGGTTAAAACCAAGTTTCTATTATAAAATTAAAACTCTAACTTCTCACATAATTCCAACAAAAATTAAAATGGGTCAAAACCACGTTTTTATTATAAAATTAAAACTCTAACTTCCCACATAACTCCAATAAAATTTGAAGTCAAATTTACTTTAAAAAATAAATCCACATAATTCTAATCAAATTTAGAGTCAAATTTACTTTTAAAAAGATAAAAATATAAATACCCCTGGTCCCTCACTCTAATTATACATCATGTTTTAAATAACTTTGAATTATGATAAAACTTTGAATATCAATTTTTTATCATTGGAAAACATATTTTTCATACCATTTTTTAGCTTCCTAATCCGTTCTGACAGTGACCAGACACGTGGCAGGGGAAAGCAGCGAGGAAAGCTCTGAGTAACTGTTTAAAGAGAAGGAAGCAACGAGACTGGTTGTCACCGACAAGACATCGATGCTGGCACTGAGTGAGTCACAGTCAGAGCACCGAGTCAACATCGGAAATCCCCTTAGCATTTCCGTCCCTTTTCACATTGAATCCTTAGATTTTGTGTCGGTTAATGCGATTACAAATTAAACCCTTCCTCCCTTTTATTCTAGACATGTCGGTGGAATGACATTGGTCTTTTTCCGTTGCCCGGTTGAAAGTCTGGAATAGTAAATGCGGATTTATTGCAAAACGTGTATCGTACTCTTGGATAATAAGATTTTATTAATAGATATGATGTAGTTACTATTCCTCCAACTCTGGCAGATGTAGCTCATTTCTCCAACTCTGGCAGAGGGTAGGTTAGGATGGAGGAGTTTCTTAGGTAGTTGGGCTCTCTCTGTCACCTGTGCCCGGCCGCCCTATTGTTAAAACAGAGTTTCGCCCGAGGCGGGACCGTCAGGCTGACTGATCCACTCAAATGTAGCGTGTAAGCTGTAGGGTCTCAATCTCTTCCAATTTTCAGATTTCGCCTAATTTACAGTTATTTTAACCGAGATTCTCCAATTGTGTAGATTTGAACGCGGGATTACATCACTCTGTCTTTTGTGCTCAGCCCAATCGAAACACACATGATTCTCTGGCCTTATATACCCCTGCATGCCTCTTAATGATTTCGATCGGTCTTGCGTTTTAACAGAGCAGGAGGACCGATCGATATTCAACTTAGATTTTCCAGATTGCTTTGTTTTCATTTTTGAGAGTGTTTGGTGCCTACAAGCACAGCGCGTCTGAGTCTGATCCAACAATCATCCGTTGAATTTCAATTCTTTGGCATGAAAAGCGTTCCAGGCCAGTCTTAACAATGATGACAAGCTTCGGTTTCAGTTTCGCAAGCTCAATTCTTTGAAATGGCTGTTACTTAAGCAGGAAGAACAGGTTACGATTGCTGAAGCTTGGAGGAGAGATTTTAAATAGTTATAGCTAACTTAAGCAAGAATTACTTCAAAGCTGTGGCCGTGCCGCATTGGTTTCGTCTTTGCAATATGGAAAGGAGAACTTTCTTTTTCATTTTGGTAGTATATTTGAGCTTTTTAGAACATGAATGGCCTCTTGTGTGTGGCGCCAGAACGATGCCGGTTCCAGGTTCAAGCAATGCAGCTGCAGCGCAATTTGCAGACATCTTGAAGTTGCCGGGAGTGCTGGCGGATCGATTCCGGCAGCCGTTGAAATCTTCTGGTTTACCGGCTTTTCAAGAAGCCCCAGCCTTCCGGAACGGCGAAGAATGCAAGGGCTCTGTATTTGCAACGGCAGAGCTCTGTGATCCCAACGCCGTGCACATAGCCATGACGCTGGACGTCGCTTACTTGCGGGGATCGGTGGCCGGAATTCTTTCCGTTCTTCAGCACACGGCGTGTCCAGAGAATGTCGTGTTCGATTTTCTGGCGTCTAACCGTCAAGAAGAATTGACGGCAAGTATATTGGAGACATTCCCTTACCTGCGATTCAGAATGTATAATTTTGATGTGGATCTTGTAAAGAATAAGATTTCTTCGTCGATCCGGCAGGCTTTAGATCAGCCCTTGAACTATGCAAGGAGCTATTTGGCAGACATTTTGCCGGCTTGTGTGCAGAGGGTTATATATCTTGATTCTGACTTGATTGTCGTCGACGACATTGCCAAGCTCTGGGGCACGGATTTGGAATCTCGGGTTCTCGGCGCACCGGAGTATTGCCAGGCGAATTTCACCAAGTATTTCACCGATAATTTCTGGTGGGATCCGGCTTTATCCGAGACCTTCGAGGGAAGAAAACCCTGCTACTTCAACACCGGTGTAATGGTGATCGATCTTGAAAAGTGGCGGGCAGGGGAATTCACAAGAAAGATCGAAATATGGATGGACATACAGAAGGAACGCCGTATCTACGAGCTCGGATCTTTACCACCGTTTTTACTGGTATTTGCTGGTTTGGTTAAGCAAGTGGATCACCGTTGGAATCAGCACGGCTTAGGCGGAGATAATCTGGAAGGCCTTTGCCGAGATCTTCACCCTGGACCGGTCAGTTTGTTGCATTGGAGTGGTAAGGGCAAACCCTGGCTACGCCTGGATGCCAAGCGGCCTTGCTCGTTGGATACTTTATGGGCTCCTTACGATCTCTATCTACCAACCTATTACCTAAACAGGTAAGAAAGCCTCTACTCGGGGAGCATTTTAGCGAATTAAACCTGGTTTGATAAAATGCCAAATAGAACTTTATGCCTATGCATCTTTCATTCTTGAATTTCAATTGTGGTTAACAAATAGCAGAAAGAACAGCAGCCACAGGCAGGACAAATCCGTCCTGAGGGACAAATCGTTTGATTTCAGTATTAATAAGATTCTTCCATAGCATATAACGGCGTGTGAAGAATTGATATAGTTTCCTGTGATATATTTATATGTATCCTCAGAGAAGAGGCAATCAATGCCTGCTGAAAGTCATGTAAGGAAGGCGTTATTAACTCAGTTTTTGGCGACTGTACAGGATGTATATTTTTGGAACAACAATATCATCATGATAAATTCCTGAAACGAACAGCAACTGTTTAATATCTAATAAATTGTATCTGCAACTCCATTTTTGGAGATATTATTCAGTGTTTTGGTTCATTTTCAGTTTAAAAGATTTGTACTATTTCTCATTGTTAAATCGTATCGTGCTTTTCTTGGAACTGTTTGTTAATCAACCGATAAGTTACAAATTCACAGATCTCATAACATAACAGAGCAGGTTGATTAAAGGTCATTTTTGAATCAGTCGGTTTGCCTCTAATTTTTTCAACGAGACTTGTCATACAAGTCGAGTCGGGTAAGACCAGAATTTAGTTCTTGCAATAATGGAGAACACGCATTTCAACGCTGATGCCACTGGCTCTTAAATGCCTGCATATCTGCAGCACAGTTGTAGTTTTGATGTGGTGTTTTTATTATGAAAGTAGTTGCGTGTGCAGTAGGCTATTAAATGTAATTTATAAGTGAAATAGTAAATGTGTTCGTCAAATCCGGGGGGGCGTATCTGTGATCGAGCACAAATGTAAGGAAAGGAGAAAAGGGTCCAAAGGCGTTGGGACGGATGATGATCTGTGTGTGTACTTTGAATGAATTAAATTGTGGTCAATATATTGTACGTGCCCGGCCATTAGAATGTACGTGTGTAGCTGACGGTTACCTGTGCATAGCCATTAGCTGTATGTGAGCTGGAACGCAGGCTGTCTCCGTACGGCCATGATTCTCCACGCGGTTTTCGTTACATCTCGCCTTTCCTCGTCAGTGTCGTCTCGATTCCCACTTCTCCTTTCCAAATACGGGAACGGTAGTTTGATCGCCTGGCCTGATCCCACGGACGTTTCTCTGGTCCATACCCTCTTTTTCTTATTTTATATTTTTAATAATTTGGCGTTTAGTTTCAACCCATTAATATTAAAAACATTAAAATATTGGCATTATCATGTGGTCTACAAGATTGTTTGGCATCAATTTAGTTTAGTTAGTCCAAAGAGCATAGATTAATCACAGTCAAAGAATTTTATGAGTTGGAAAGGGTTGTTTACCTGACTAGAATATGTCAGGTAAGTATGTTCAAAGAGTTTAGATATTTAAAATAATCATAGTTAAGAGTTTTGACAACTAAGATTATTAATAAACAATATTTAACTTAGGTTATGTAAGTTGAATAATATCAAGTTTCAAGATATTCAACTTAGGTTATGTAAGTTGGAAAATACCAAGTTTCAAGATTTGAGATAATTAATAGGTGAGCCCATGGGATAACAGAGATGGTAAGACGGCACACTTACGGTTAAGTAATTTACGAAAACTTTGGAAACCTTTAAATTGCATTGCACATTTTCATATGGTGGTTTATTATTTAATAGTCTTAAATAAAATTTTAAGAATTCCTCCTAAAATCATAATCTAATAAATAGATGAATCTCTCAAATAGATGAATCTCTCTAATATATAGGAAAAATGGAAGGCTATTTAATCAGTGATATAATATATAAATCTTGACAAATATTTCACTAAATTATAAAATCATGTAATATTTTGAGAATCTTTCACTAAATTATAAAATCATGTAATATTTTGAGAATCTTTCACTAAATTATAAAACATTGTGATGGTTATGTTTTTTTGATAAAGTGTAAAATCATATATAATAATATAAAAATATATGCATTAAATTATAATATACACATTTTACATGTTTGGAAAAATAAACATTATTTGTCCCTACACAAAATGTCACAAGAATCAAGGGTTGTGTTTGTCAAGGTTACTGTACACTCTTGCATATCTCTCTGTCAATTTTCATGATATTTCACCACAACTCTTTTGTGTTAAACTCGACCATCACTTATGTTGAGCTTAGGAGATATTAATATTTGCTCTACCACTTCTATTATGAATTCTTTATTGCTTATTCATCAATTATGAAAGGACTCTTCAAACAAGTTCAAATGTTTAGTCACCTTTGTTTATCAATCATTGCATGTATAAGTTTGGACTTGATTTGGTATATACACCTTGCCTACTATGATGATTTTAGAGAAGAGGGAAATCCATTGGTAGTTTCTATCTACGAACTTGCAAATGGAAAATGCAAATTGTTGTATTCATTTAAAGTAGAATTGCCCAAATTAGAGTCCATCTATTATGTTCAATCTATAAAAAAGGTAGAGAAGGTAGAGACATTGAGAAGGTAGAGATCCTTTATCCCCTAATGGTTGATCCACAGATTCCAACTAAATCATATTCAAATTAGTCAGATTCTAGTATTGATATAGAAACCATTTTTTCTTACAACTCAATTAGGTGATTCAAATGGTTTACCTAGATAGTATAGGAGGCACATGACTTTCTAGGTGAGTCATCCTCCTAAGAAGTTTTCTAATTATGTTGGGAGTAGGCTAACTAGGAAACAAACAAACAAGTTTTTTAGGCAAGAAAATGGATCAAAGTTCCATGCATTTCAGAGCTTTAGCCTAGGGGTTTTGCCCCATTTTAAACCAATCCAGATGCTTAGAAAATCGATCAGATTTTTGGATTGGCCGAAAATTTAAAAGAGGGCCACCGGAGGACCTGTCAGAAAGATAACTCGGGAGGGAAGATTGCTCCCGAGTTAGCCCATTCCATTATGTTGCACTAATTTATTTGATTATTAATGTAGAACTTGCTAGTTATGAGAAAACAACACGTGAGCATGTATGGTGGGATTCCATGATAGGAGTATAATTCCATCATGAAAAATGATCTCTAAGAGATAGTGCCAAGACCACCAGGGACATTAGCGATTGATTCTAGGTCGTTGTCCAAGGCGAAGCATGCAATTGATGGCAACATAGATAAGATAAGATAAAATATTAATGTTCGACAAATGAGCGCTGAAGTAGGTGAATGGGATTGTTAGGTACAAGGTTGGTTTCATAGTGAAATAATTCTCCCTGAGAGAGGGAGTTCACTATGAGGAGACCTTTGCTCCAATTGCTAGGTATACTTCCATCAGAGCCATTATGTCTTTAGCATTAGTTTTTGGTTGGTTTCTATATCAGATGGATGTAAAGATTGCTTTTTATAGTTGCTGGATCAAGGAGGAGATATACATAAATCAACAGAAAGGTTTTGAGGTGCATGAGTGGGATACCCATGTGTGCAGGTTGAAGAAGGTTCTTTATGGGTTGAAGTAAGCACCATGTGCTTGGTACTTGTGGATTGATGAGTGCTTATGTAGTTTGGGTTTCACCCAGACTAGGATTCACTAAGACTATTGTAGATCCTAATTTGTATTATATGTTTGATAAATCCCACCTAGTTATCTTAGTATTGTATGTAGATGGCTTAATGTCGATAGGTAGTTCATAAACTCTCATAGCATGGTGCAAGAAGAAACTAGGAAGTGAATTCGACATGAAGGACATCAACCTTATGCAATGTTTCTTGGGTCTAGAGGTTTGACAATTTCTAGGTGAGGCCTTCCTTGGACAAGATAAGTATGTAGTCAAAATTTTGAAGAGATTTCAAATGATGGATTGTAAGTCCTTGACCATTCCCATGATTCTGAATATGAATTTATTTGCATATTTAAATCCAGACTTGGTAGATCCATCTATGTATAGGTAGTGATAGGTCCCCTTATGCATCCGATGAATACTAGGACTGTCATTTGTTTCACAGAAAATGATTTAAACTAATTAATGGTTGATCCATGGAAGATTCAATGGGTTGTTTCAAAACATGTGCTTCCATACTTGAAGATCACTTGGAGATGTTGATTTGATGCTACATGATTTTGTGGATTCTCACTTGCAAGTGGTAGGAAGATTACTTCAAGGTTTTGTTTCAATGTAGTCTAATGTATGATATCTTGGTTCAACAATAAGCAAACAATAGTGGACTTTAGTTTGACAAAGGTAGAGTATATGGCAGCTGGTTTTCTTAATTGTGAGGCTATCTGGGTTTGCAAGTTGATTGTAGAGTTGAGCAATTAGATGTTTGAGGCTACAATGATCTATTGTGATGGTAAAAGTTGCATCAATATTTCTAAGAATCTAGTGTTTGATGATTGTTCCAAGCACATCAATATTTGGTACCATTTCATCAAAGACAAAGTTTAGAAGAGAGCAGTGGTCTTGAGGCATGTTCCTTTAGATTGTCATGTTGATATGCCATGGGAGAGACTTGGGCCAGTTGAGAACATTTTCCTCACAAGCAGGGAGTGTTAGAATATCTAACTGTTGCTTTGAAATTTCCTTCCCACCATACCTAAAGCAACAGGTAGCGGCAATGTCCTTGTAGCAGGTTGTAGCAACAGGTTGAGGGCGCACTAGTAAGCCTCCTAGAGGAAAATTGGTTATGCGCTAGTACAACATAAGATGATGCATGGATGCCATGAATGCACTAGATCTAGAGTTTCCCATTATAAATCTTCTTCTTTTTAAAACATAAATTATAGTTTTGTCTAATTGTTCATTTTTAGTGTATTTTCAATTTTGGTGTGATCAAGTCAAATATGACAGTTAAATGAGGTTGTGCATGAGTTAGTCATTATTACACTTGGGGGAGTTTCCCTAGGAATGGTAGTGCATGTTTACCCTTGGGTGCTCTAATCTAGGAATTCCTTCTCATGCAAGAAGGAAACATTCTTCTACACATCTAACTGTTTAATTAAGTCCACTTTGATTGTAACCCTTTGCCCTCTACTTCTCTTATGAATGTACGACTTAGGGAGTAGTTTTCACCAGTTCATTTTTGTAGCTTCAATGAGTAGAAGTGATTTTTTGTAGCGACTAGCTAAGTTTTTTTTCAAAGTTATTGAGAGATCAATAACAGGTTTGAGTCATTGTTTGACAATCCAATTAGCTCTTACTATTTATATTTTTTAGTGTGATGTATTTCAGTTTATAACATAGATCATATATGTTATTTTGAGATTTCCCCAGGTATTTTGTTTTAGTTGTTAGGGTTTCATATCTTTGTGTTGTAAATTGTTACCATGATCTAAAATTTAACATCTCTCTAACTACCTACATTGCATCTATCTATGGTGTGGAATTTGGATACAAGGTTGTTCCTCATGATAAATACTTCCTAAAACAATTTAATTTTTCCATGTGAGGCTTAAACAAGAATTGATGGGTCCAAAAGAAAGTGTTGGACAATTGGTTGTTATTGATGTCAACATATGTGATGGGTTAAGAAGCCCTTAATTGGTTGCAACTCATTAATGAAAGGGTAAAGTGGTTGTAACAAGAAAGTTCAAGAAACCCTAAAGTTACAGAAACAGGTTACCTAGAAAAAGTATATATACACCTCAAGAAGTCACTCATAAGTACATTCACACACACATTCTATTGAATATCTTCTATGTTAGTAAGTGATCTATTAGTGAGTTTGAGATGAAGAAATTTGAGGTAGAAAATGAGAGCAAAGGCGAGAGTTTCAGGATTGTAGGTGTGTAGATGTTTCTCTAAAGAAACCCTAGTTTCGTTGACCCTCGCGGGTCAGACAACTAGTGTCCCGCAAGGCACCCCCGCGGGTTGTCTAGGGATCGTCACGCGAGGCTTTGCTAGACAACAGGTCTTAGTCCTCCAAGGACAAGATAAAAGTGGGGAAGAATGCTTGCGCTAGGTTGTTGATGCCTAGGTTGGTTTGTTTGTCTGTGATATGAAGCACCAGGTCAGTGATAGGTTCTAAGGTATGTTTATACACATGATTTGTGTGTTATGTCTTGATGATGGTATGATACATGGTTTGAGGTACATCTTGGTTACATGTTGATGATGTGATGTTCATGCCTTTGGTATCTTGTTGAGACATTGATATATGGTGGTACATGTATGGGGTGCATGTCTTGGTGATGTTGGTATATGTTGAGGTACATCTTAGTGATGCTATGGTACATTGATTAATAACACATATTGACTATATTGGTATCTTGGTATTGTGGCTATCTTGGTTATGCTTGAGGCACTTCATTGATGATATACTTGGTATGGTACATGATTGATGAATGAGATGGTACATTGTTGATGTATATGGTATGGTATAGGTTGATGTACATGGTTGATGGTATGGTACATGTTGATGTACAGGGTATGGTACATGTTGATGTGCATGGTTGATACCGGTTGATGTACATGGTTTGGTGATGGTTTTTGTATCCATGTGAGTAGATAAGTTAGTTGATGATCATATATTAGTGATAGAGACAATAATAGAAATAGTGGAGTCATAGGTTAATGTGACAGTGAAAGTGACAGGTTGGTTGATGTGACAATGATAGTGACAATGATAGGTTGGTTGATGTATTGGTGACATTGGCAGTGAAAATATTAGTGGTAGTGACAGTGAGTCTACACTTATATTTAAGGGTAGTAGAACAAGGAAAAAAAAGGGGGCTATAGCCTCTTTTCGGTTAGTGTTGAAGAATTTAGGGAGTTGGTGTTTCTTTTAGGTTGGTGCCTGTAAATCAAGGGGTCGTAGCCTCCTTTCGGTTGGTATTGGAAAAACCAGGGAGTTAGTGATTCCTTTAGGTTGGTGCCTCCTTCCAATTGGTGCTTCGTATGAATGTATTCTTGATATATATAAGAAAACATTATGTGGTTTTCTCTTATTTGGGTTTCCACGTAAATTTTGGTGTACTATGCATGTGGTTATTTGATGTGACGATACTTCTTATGGTTATATGCTCATGATATATTGAATGCAATTATAAATAATATATTGCTGATAAAGTTGAAGTTTAGATATTTTGATTGAAAGTGGTAAAAGGTGTTCACACTGATTCTCCCCCCACCCCCCCCCCTCTCTCAGTACTCCAACATAAAAGATAAAAGATAGTGCTAATGCCACTGGCTCTTAAATGCCTACATATCTACAGCACAGTTGTAGGGTTGATGTGGTGTTTTTATTATGAAAGTAGTTGTGTGTGCAGTAGGCTATTAAATATAATTTATAAGTGAAATAGTAAATGTGTTCGTCAAATCCTGGGGGGACGTACCTATGATCGAGCACAAGTGTAAGGAAAGGAGAAAAGGGTCCAAAGGCATTGGAACAGATGATGATCTGTGTGTACTGTTACACGTCAAAATTGCTCAGCTGGATAAGTGTCGCATGTCCCTCTCGGTCGTCATAAGTGTCACATCTTCCCTACAACTTTCGCAAGTGTCGCAAGTTGGTCACTAGTGTCGCAAATGATGTTCAGACATGTTGTCATGACGACGACACTAAGGAGGCACTTATAACATCTCACATGACTGATTTGAAGGAGGAGAACTGGTTCACTGGAGTAAAATAACTCTTAACACCTGAAAAGGGCTTTTAATCAAGAGTTTTGAGGGTGAGCGCTCCCCTGAAACAACCTTAGGAGCGCTGGCGCTCCCCTATAAGGCCCCAGGGAGCGTTATAACGCTTCCTCACCCCTTTGAAGGAGCACTGCCCACTTTTGAAGCGTTGGCGCTCCCCTTAAGCTTCTCTGGGAGCGTTCTAGCGCTCTGATGCCCCTTTTGAAGGAGTGCTCCCTAATATGGGTCAGTTGTTAGCCCGGTGAGGAGAATAAGGAAAAGATCTTTCGAGATTAGGAGGCAGTTGTACTCAAATTCTTGGTTTCATCAAAAGATCCCTGATCTAAGGAGGAGGTTCCCAACTTGTTCTAAACATAACTCAAGAGGTTAAGCTCTTCTCAACCTATATAAACAGGCTCTATGATGGTGGAAAGGGGGAAGAACTGAAGTTATGAAACTTATGATCTTGGAGGAAACTTACAGTCAGAGTGATCAGTGAAGTCGTTGTTATCCAGATTGTGGAACTTTCAGGCAAGGGTTAGACGAAAGGGACTTGACGAAGCTGTCGCACTCGCATCTACGATTGTAAGTACTGCTGTCGTTATTCTCATCAATATGACACACTTGGCCTGTTTCTTTCTAGTTTGTGTCTAATATCACATGAACTTATCACTAGTTGGTAGATCTATTTTCAAGCTAACATCAATAGAGTAGGAAGCGGTTGTATCTTGTTTTGTCCACAGAAACTCAGCGAGGAGCAAAGGATTGGAGCGCAACTCGGAGCGTGCAGGGACAAACATCGATTAAAAGGTACTTCTGTCATCCTTCCTTCTCATGTGTTAGTTTAGATAGATTTGAAAGGAAGTCAGTGTCCATGATAAGCACTTTTCTGTCTAGGGTTAAGGTCAAGCTCTAGAGGTGATTTATCTGTCCGCAGGGAGATTTTCCTACAACAGAAACTGGCAACTCCACTGGGGAGATAGCCTTAAATCGAAACCTCTTGTTTTGATTTTCTCCTCATTGACCTTGTTCTATCCCTTGATTGTTTCAGACCTGGTTCACTCCTCTTTGATTAGTTTCATGAGCTGATTGACTCCTTACCTTATCACACTCAACATACTTGTCAAGCTTGAATCCCAATTTTTGGAATTTTTTTGACATTTCTGGAGTTTTTAGACCCTGGCGCCCCTATCCTAGTGTTAACAGAGCGCCAACGCTCCTCCATACCTCTACACAGAGCGCCAACGCTCCTCCATACCTCTACACAGAGCGCTACAACGCTCCTTGCCCTTGGCAACAGAGCGCTAGCCTCTTTTTGGCCCCAAAACCCTCCAGAACTGCCTTTTTCAGGGTTTACCTCTGTGTCTCTTTTGTTGAGTGATCTAGTGAGTCAACTTTTCTTCCCTTTCAGCCTTGACATCTGTATTTTTGAAGAACAAACATTTCGTTAATTAGATCTTGTAGCCTTCTTCACCATTTTTATTGAGTTTTTCCCTGTTGAGTAAAATTCGAAACCCATACATTGCTTTTCTCTTCTCTTCAGTTGAGTAAAAACCCTGGTGAAGGTCATCAAAGGCCTACAAACCTCTTTGCCTTGATTTCAGTCAAGGTCATTTGTTCTTCAACTCTTGCTTTTGGGTGTGAAGTTTGCTTTTTTCTTTTATTGTTTCTTTTCTTTCGGTTTTTCGTTTTGATTGCTACGAAAGGGTGTATTGTTTGTGTAACTGTTTGCTTGTGCTAGATTGGTTTTCATTCATACCAAGAAGATAATTAGCAAGACACGCATTATGTTTTGTTGATCATCATCCATACGCAAACAATAAAAGAGCATCTTCATGATTGATTGTGTATATCAGAAGGTATCTTAAAAAGTTTTTGCATTACATCAGGATTTGATTGAGAAAAGAATCGTTTGAGGGCATTCCGTATTTGTGCTGGATTAGTGAAAGAACTTCCTCTCTCCCTTAGATAGATGTTCATCGAAAGAAAATGACTGCTTATCATATTTGATGCATTCTTTGGGTCTGAGTCATAATTCCATTCGTTTCACTTCCATGCACCCCTTTTGCGTAAAGAACAACCACAAAAAATCAACGCTAATTAAAAGTTATCTGGAACTTTTTCTTTTCTAGGATCCTCCACCAACAGTAGACTAGGCTTAGTACTTTGGATTAGGGCTGTGAGCATAACTCTCCAAAGTTTCTAAAACAAGCAGTAGCATCCTGAGTTAGGGAGAGTAAAATCCAGTTATCGTATAAGTCTGCCTGGGATCCCCCTCTCACACAGGGGTTACACACGAGGTCACATTCGGGTGAGCTACGGGGACTAACCCTCCGTGGTTTAACTGATTGTGGTGGTCGGATCGTATTATGGGGGTCACTTTGAGGTAAATCCACAATTACTGCGTGGAAGCCTTTTAGTTGATTTTGGGCTTGATACCCTACCCGTACGTTTTGATCGGACTGTCGACTGTTCCCGCCCAGGGGCTGACTGAGAATTGGTAACCTTAGTGGCCATAATCTTTAGGGTCTTACACAAGGTGACAGTGATGGAAAGTCTCACTGTACCTGGAGCAGACATTGGTCAAACTCACTCATTGGAGGGTAAATCCACAATTACTACGTGGAATCTTGCACCAAGGCGTAAGTCCGTTAAGAAGGTCGCCATTGTAACTGTTCCACCCTATCCCCGCCCCTTCTGGACTTGATCACGCGACGTTGGATTTCATCACCAACTAGTAGGGTCATCAAAAGAAGGTCCTGTTTGCTTGGTTGTGATTCTTAGATTTTTTAGCGTGTGCTGTTTATTTTCGTTAGTTGGCCATAGATTTCTTTCGCCGACTCTTCTCTGCCAACATCGACCCTCCACGCCGCTCGCGGAGGCTACAGGGACTTCCTCTAGAAAATATGGAAGGAAACACCCCTTTACCCCCTCATTCTACGGAGGAATATCCTCAACAGAGCGAGGTTCATAATGTTGCAACTTCCCAGGAAGAAGTTCCCATCCCTCTGGAGAATTTCCGAATTATCTCAGAATCTCCGAAATCTTATCGCATTCCGGAGGGATACGAACGACAGATCCTCCACCTGAATTCCGCTGGAGAATTTGTTGTCATCAATCCTTCTGACATTCCGGCCGGGTCTACTTAGAACCCTCTAGCTAGTGACCCTTTTTGGACTGCGGACGTTGTTCGAAGTCCACCACACTTGGTGCGAGATCTTTATGGAACAGGAGAAGGTGTCAATGCACCCTTTTCCTATACTGTACCCCCAAATCATTTCACCGGTACTACCACGTTTACATCCACACCAACCGTTGGTCCGAACATACCGTCCGTTGGCCCAAGGCCTACTATTCCCCTCCAGACAGCCCATTTGACAATGACCCCACACATTCCGACAATCCCTGCCGGTAATGAGGTAATTAATCAAGCCCCGATTGGCACACCTATAACACCAAGACCCACACTCCCTTTTGGATTTAGGACATTGAATGCTTCCTCTACAACCACTGCCCAAACCACTACCCAAACTATACCAGGAAGTTCCATACCTGTCCAACAACCCGGAGGGACTGGTCTTGGTGGTCCTAACCCGATCGGTGGCACCGGTCCGTCATTGACATATGGCTTTCAGATCCCGGGAACTCTACCTCAAATTGGGGGGCATCCTCCCTCCGGAGGACAAATTCCATTCGGAGGGAACCCTAATGCTGGGGGGCATCCTTATACCGGAGGACAAATTCCATTCGGGGGGCACCCTCATGCTGGGGGGCAACCTAAATCCGGAGTACACCATCAACCACAAAGACAAAATGTGTCTGTTGCACCTAATCCGTGGAGCGTCCCTTTTCAAGGAAATCCACATGCCTCCACAGGACAAAATGTGTCCGCCGCACCTAATCCGTGGAGCGTCC
>ML815569.1:90441-105820 GCA_009831015.1 Picea engelmannii
TGCGGAGCTCTGTTAAGGTGGTTGGGGCTGGCCAATCCCGAATGACTTGGATCTTCTTTGGATCCACATGTACCCCCCGCTCATCAATAATGTATCCTAGATACTGAACTTGGGTCATGCCAAAAGTGCATTTCTCCAAATTGGCACACAACTTGTGTTGTCGCAATGTTTGGAGGACCTGTCGGATGTGGTGGAGGTGCTCTTCCCAAGTCTAGCTGAAGATCAAAATGTCATCCAAGTACACCACTACAAATGAGTTGGTGAATGGCCGTAGGATGTCATCCATTAGCCTCATGAAGGTTGTAGGGGTTGTCGGGTTGGATCAGAGGGTTCGATTGGTACCTGGTGATACCCTGACTTCAAGTCGATCTTGCTGAAATATTTCGTCCCCTTGAGTTGGTCCATAAGGTCATCAATCCATGGGATCGGGTACCTATTCCGAACAATGATCTTGTTCAATGCTCGATAGTCAATGCAAAGTCTTCAGGTCCCACCCTTCTTCTGCACCAACACGATTGGGCTCCCACTGGGTGATGAACTCGGCTAGATGTGACCTTTCTGCAACAAATCCTAAATCTGCCTCTTGATTTTGTCATCTCCATAACAGAGTGCCGATAGATGGGTCCATTGGGCAGTGGCGCACCTGGGGTCAGATTGATGGGGAGCTTGACCTAGAAATGTAGAGGCACCCCTGCAGGGGAGGTGAAGATGTCCTCGTACTCCTCCATGACCCTATCCATATGTTGTTTTCATGCAGCAGGGCCCTGTCTAGAGGTCATGGCCATAGTATTCCTCTTTCCCTGAGGGCGGATCATCAGGAAAACAAATTTCTTGGTTTTGGAAATGAGCTTACTGCATTGTTTTGCAGTAACCAAAGAGATGGTGGTAGGCGATGCTATCTCCGGTATTCTGTACAACTTATTTCCCAAGGTGATAATAGCAGCACGAGGCCTGGACTCATACACAGTATGTCTCTTCCACAAGTATGGTTGGCCTAATAATACATCAGAAACATCAAGAGGATCAATGCCACATAATACCTCATTCATGAAGGGCTTGATGTTGTAGGGAAGGTGACATTGTTGGTTGACGCAGAGGTCCCGTCCTTGGTGTAACCACTCGATGGTGTATGGTTGTGGGTGTTCTGTGGTCGGCAAGCCTAGCCGCTTCATGAACTGTACTGAGATGAGGTTCTTCTAGCTCCCACTGTTGACAATGAATTGGAATGGGGAACCCTTTACCCACATCTTGGAATGGAAGAGACGCTCCGCCTCCTCTGGATCTTTTGGTTCCTCCTTCTGGATCTTCATGGTGGCAACGATGGCATTGGGCTCCGCATCGATAATCTGCTTCCCCCTGTCATTCCCCTTGTTGGGTTCTGAATAAGAGTCAGATCATGCATCCGATTCAGAAGCCTTCAACTCGGCTACCAGTGACTACTTGGCCCGACACTCACTTGTGTTGTGAGTGGATCTCTTATGAAACTCACACCACTTCCCTGTGTCCTTTTTTGGCATCAGAGGGTTTGATTGGTACCTGGATCAGAGGGTTGGATCAGAGGGTTCGATTGGTACCTGGTTATACCCCGAATTCAAGTCGATCTTGCTGAAATATTTTGCCCCCTTGAGTTGGTCTAGAATGTCATCAATCCATGGGATCGGGTACCTATTCCGAACATTGATCTTGTTCAGTGCTCGATAGTCAATGCAAAGTCTCCAGGTCCCATCCTTCTTCTACACCAACATGATCGGGCTCCCACAGGGTGATGAACTCGGATGGATGTGACCTTTATGCAACAACTCCTGAATTTGCCTCTTGATTTTGTAATTCTCCATAACAAAGCGTCGATAGATGGGTCCATTGGGCAGCGGTGCACTTGGGGTCATATCGATGGGGTGCTGGACCTGACAATGTAGAGGCACCCTTGCAGGGGAGGTGAAGATGTCCTCGTACTCCTCCATGACCATATCCATATGTTGTTTTCGTGCAGCGGGGCCCTGTCTGGAGGTCATGGCCATAGTATTCCTCTTTCCCTCAGGGCAGATCATCAGGAAAACAAATTTCTTGGTTTTGGAAATGAGCTTACTGCATTGTTTTGCAGTAACCAAAGAGATGGTGGTAGGCAGTGCTATCTCCGGTATCCTGTACAGCTTATTGACCAAGGTGATAATAATAGCACGAGGCCTGGACTCATACACAGTATGTCACTTCCACAAGTACGGTTGGCCTAATAATACATCAGAAACATCAAGAGGAGCAATGTCACATAATACCTCATCCATGAAGGGATTGATTTTGTAGGGAAGGTGACATTGTTGGCTGACGCGGAGGTCCCGTCCTTGGTGCAACCACCTAATGGTGTATGGTTGTGGGTGTGCTGTGGTCAGCAAGCCCGGCCGATTCATGACCTCTACTGAGATGAGGTTCTTTTGGCTCCCGCTGTCGACAATGAACTGAAAGGGGGAACCCTTTACCAACATCTTGGAATGGAAGAGATACTCTGCCTCCTATGGATCTTCTGGTTCCTCCTTCTGGATCTTCATGGTGGCAACGATGGCGTTGGGCTCCGCATCGATAATATTCTTCCCCCTGTCATTCCCCTTGTCAGGTTCTGATTTAGAGTCGAAGCATGCATCCGATTCAGAAGCCTTCAACTCGGCTACCAGTGACTGCTTGGCCCGACACTCACTTGTTTTGTGAGTGGAGCTATTATGGAACTCACACCACTTCCCCATGTCCTTTTTTGGCTTCGTGGTGTTGTTTTTTGCTTGTGGCTTTGGCGGGTTATCTTGGGCCGCTCCGCCTTGGCTTGGTCCTTTGTTCTACGGTTTGGTGGTACCTTTCCCTTGCTTCTAATTCGTAGACCCAAAGTCTCACTTTTTCCGTTTGAACTTCTGCTCAATCTTGGCAGCATATCGGTATGCCACACCAAGCAAGGAGATGTCGAGGAACTCCATTTCCTCCTGAATGTATCTGTGCAACCAACTGCGGTAATTTAACACCAAATGTTTCTCTGAATATTTGATACCCAACTTTGTGCGTAGGGTATGAAATAGATTCGTCATCTCATGCACATCTTGGTCTCTTTGCTTCCGCAGTGTAGTCCATTGTATGTATTTGTACTCATAGCTCCCCACGGGATAATATTGTTCCTTGATGGTGTCTCGGAAAGAATTCCAAGTGATAATATTTTTTGTGCTGAGGAACACATTATATCACATATTTATTGATCTGAATCAATCTAATTACCTTTCCTTTTTTAACCAATCTAAGACAATCATGACAGAAAAGTTTCTAGAACACTAGTTAAAAATTCGCATCAATTATGTGAAAGAATAGGATTTAGAAAACAATGCTTGTATTGATCCATGTATGAAAAGATGAAACAAGTAGGCCACACTTAAGAAAGAATACATTACCTCACATACAAAGCCATTAAAAATTTTAATAGCTGCTTCAGCTTCTTGAACGGTGCTCATTGTAACAACTACAAATCCTTTGGGCTCGCCCAGAAGACTTATCATAAATTRCCTGCACCCATTAGGCGGCATTTTCAGTGTTCCACATCAACATATGTTGAATATATAAAAAGGCATACCCACAATACATCCCTAGAAAAAAAATATTTTCACCCTACATATACAAAGTTATCGAAGCAATTAGGCATGAGATGACAAAAATTCACAACAAAAGATAAATTGTCTCYCGATCCTGCTCATGTCCTCGTTGCGGAAAGGGTTTGTGGAGTATGAGGTTTTTCTATGTACATGTATTTTTTCTATGTAAATGTACTGGAACATGTTTTGGCACAAATGCAAATCAATCCTGCAAAATGCATGCTAAACAAGTTGAAAACTTTGTTGAAAGCAAAAAAAAAAATCCAGAGCTAGATTTGTTTATCCACCAACCATTTTCTTTGGTTAAAATAGTCTGATAGAATTGAAATTGAAAATGGGTGCCCAACAAAAACCATTTCTCATTTTGCAAATCATGAGCAGCTAGATCATGATGATTGAAAATTCACAAATGGCTTCTATGGACCTCCAAACGCGTGGTGAGAATATAGATGCCTAGTAAGCATGGTATTATTTTTGAGTAAACTGCCAGACAATTGTCATGATTTCCAATCGAATCAAATAATTTCATTTACACAAAAGAGTGGCTCTGATGTAATAGGTGGATAAATGAAAAGGGATAATTCACATAGTCTTCCTAACCTAGTTATTCTATTCCAAGTACTCTCTCGAGAATTGTAAGAAAAACATAATCCTCTGGATTGCCCACATAAGTATCCTCTTCAGGAAGACTCACTCTCATATCAATCTTATTTTCCTCTAGACCTTGCATTATATCATTCCAATCCAAGCTCCCTCTTGAGGTTTCAAGCACCGCATCCCCAGACTGTGAGTTCCAATCCCTTATTCACAGCCGAAGAACATCCCTTCTTCTTGAAGTCGGTCTCCTCTATCTGGCCTCATTGTTTGCAGCAGTGTTTTCTTCATAATTCAGATCAGGCTCCTCATTACCAGGCTTCTCACCTTGGTCTTCTCTGGCATCACCATTATCCACCTCTTCCCATGCATCATTATCCTTTTCTTCCTTTTCCTCCTCCTCATCATCGTCCTCCTTAAATTAATCCCATGCATCCAATTCAATATTCAGAACATTGTCACCATCCTCATCCTCTTCCTCATTATCCAGAAACTCATTGGCATCAATAAACACATTGTCGTCAGTATCCAATGCATCGACAGCCTGTAGGTGGCCTGAATTCGGCTGATCATGCTTAGTCACCACTTGCTGGCTATCAAAATCTAGATGATTATCACCTGAATTGGCATGTGGGTGCCCTGAATCGAACCCATCATCACCATGTGACCGGTCACCAGAACTCCGCCGACCCTCATTCTCATTTCCATCTCGGCTCCCCGCTTCCCCCTGGGCTCCATCCCTTCGAGGGTTAGCTTGGGTAGCCCATATAAATAACCTCAAAACCCTAAGCACGTGCCTATGATAGGATATGTCTGCGGCCCTTTCAACCCTAGCATGTCTCTGGCACCTCGACCAACCATTGTTAACCAAGCGATCATGTTGAGCTGTTTGAGAAGTTGCCAAGGCCTCACAAATCCATGGCATCACTCGCTGCAAATCATCTGAGATTCTTCTTCGTGGGGTTCTAGGGAAACCTCTTTTTCGCACTGAGAACACCAATATGCCATGGATTCTTCATTTATTTCGTCTTCTAGACCGGTCGCCCATTTCTTCGTCTCTACTCCGTCCGGGCTCATTCTGCTGCCTTCGACATGTGTCGAAACTTGTCAACAGCTGCACTGAAATATAGGCCTGAGGAGGATTCATCGATTGAGGATGGAAGACAAAGGCGCCAGGCTTTGGAAATCTGCAGTGGGGGCTTGCCTAATGTTTTCGATGGTGAGCTTTGTACAAACCCTCAAATTCCATGGCCTTTTGTTGTTATGTCGTTATTAAGCTCTGAACCCTTTTTTTGATATGTAGCAGATCCATTTTATCCTCTGAAGTGCTTGGGTTTGGCCTCGATCAGCTATTTGATAACCCTTTAGTTGCCTCATCTCACGGGACAGGGGATGCTCTCAGAGGTGGGTGAGGAAGTCGTGGGATGCAATGAAAGAGAGGGATGCTCTGCATCTGAGGGTGGATATGTTGGGGCTGGGGAAGGTGTGAAATTGACTTTTACACATGGCTTATGCGTAATCTATGGATAGGTGGCAGGATCTGATATGCTCTCGACAGACGACGAAAAGCGAGAGAGGAACCTCCCCTTAAAGAACGCCTTCGGCGTAGTAACTGAATCATAACCTTGAAGTAAAGGTTAGAATCAACTTTGCTCTTGGTAAAGCCCAAGCTCGTCAGGAAACTGTCAATTATGCCATATGAATCTCTAGGAGCTTGCTTCATCTTGCAGACATGAGTCTTTCTATATTAAACTTCAAATCAAATTTTCACATCACTTTGTACCAACCTGGTAGAATTGCTCAACTGCAACTCAATCTGCACAATCAAGTGCTAGCTCTATGTGCTTTCTGCAAATCACTATCTGTCTCACTGCCTGAGAGTATGCCCTCTCCTCTTTCTGCAACTGTTCTTTTTGGAACTGGGACTCTGCACTTGCAGTTGCTATGAAGATGAGAATGGTTTCTCCATTCTCATCGTGACTTCTGAAATCTGAGAGTAACTCCTCTACTCCATCATGGCAACAACTTCATCTGAAACGGAGAGTGGCTCAATAACCAATACTAAAGGTAGATATTTTTCTTTCATGGAGGTAACTCTATCTTATATTGTAGTCATGTCGCCATGAATCAATTAATGTATTGCATCGACTACCACTCAATTTTAAATGTGGGGATTGCTCCCCCTACATCTCATACTATATATGAATCATGGTTGTTTTGGTTGTCTTCATGAATACTGGAACTATTTCTTCAATTATTGAAGTAAGTGGCTCGCCATAGTATTCTCCCTCTTGTTGAGAGAATCCTCTGGACACACATTAGGATTTGTACATTTGTAGCTGATCCATAATGGATCCTAGAGCCAAAATGGGTTCAGGAAGGCCTAACAATCAAAGTGCTTAAAATTGCTTCAAAACCGATGTGTGCGTAGGCCTCGTTGTTATAAACCCAACGCAACTTGAACAAGCTCAAATGGATGTCGTATGCGAAAGATATCGCAGTTTGTTCATTTTTCGAAACAAACAAAATTTTGATGATTGTACAGTCCGTACAGTGCTGACGTGGCAGTTGACTGTACATGTTGTACGACTGTACAGTGATGTGGTAGGTACAGTGGCATGCTGACTGGGTAGGTGTGATAGGTGGATGAATCATTGTCTGACACATGGAATGTATGTGGGCTAATAGTATGGTGCCACGTGGCACCCCTCCATTGGTTAGTTTGTTTGGGTAAAATTGTATGGACTCCCAGGGAGTCGAACCTGTGACCTCCAGTCCGGGCGTCGAGTGCTTTGGCAGGGCCGGGATACCAACCCACCCACGATGTGTCTTATTATATATAGTTCAAAACTTATATTTAAACTTGAATGGTGTATAATGTGGTGGAGAATAGGGCTGGGGCTCGGCCCCAGCTCCCGTTGCACCTACATAAAACCATACCACATGACCTCGCTCTACCTTTTGGTATGGATTTGTTATGGAGTTTGGCCCAACCCTGACACATGTGACCTCATAGCATGTGACCCCTACCAATAACCATTGGCTTGGATGTATGGAGTTAAGCGCTCGGTCGACCGGGCTAGCCCGCCGACCAAAGCACGCAACCAGGGGGCTTTGACCAGGGGCTAAACAACTATATGTGCGTCGAGCTTTAGGCTGTGGCCACATGGTAAAAGCACATATGACCAAGAGCTTATGTTGAAGGGGCCCAACAAATTAGTGCCAGACCGGGGCCACATGGGTGCACGCAGGTGACTAGGAGCCCAAAGATAAGGGGTTGCACCATAATTTTGGCCCAAAGTGGGTTTTATACCTTATAATATGATTTTTAATTGATTGTTTCAGTAGATTTGAGACATTTTGGCCATTATTGGAGGATCTGGAGCTCTTTTTGAGGCCAGATCTTGGGGGGAAGTTGGCATTTTGTTGCCAACTTCAAGCCTATATAAACCTAAGGTTCTTGGCGGCGTAGGAGGGAGGTTCAACACAGGGAAATGATGAAGAATTGTAAAGGCAAAACCATTTTATGCAGGGAAGATATTGAGGAGAGAAACTTTGCGGGTCATTTCTGGGAGCTTCATTCATTTGTTTTCAGTGTCGTCAGTTTTGATGGGTTCTTGAGATCTAGCAGAACACAACCAGATCAATTTTTAATCCATTCGACACTTTTATGATTTACTTTTGAATCTTTGAATAGAAATAAGAAAGCCTCACCCACTGAGACAAAGGACCAGAGACATAGGTGAGATTGTCGAACTCTGTTATCAACTTTTTCTATTATGGTTTGCTGTTTTTTCATGCTTATTTCTAGATCTATACATTTCTTTATGGATTGCATGTTTCTTCATTAATTCTTCCTCTTTCATTGAATTCCTAAATGGTAATTTAAATCATGCTTTAAAACTCAACCATAGTCATTAAAAGCTCTTTTCGGATCAAGTGGTATCAGAGCTAGTTGACGGTTGGTTTTTGAGTTTGCATGACTACCAGGAAAATGACATCTAAAGAGGGACTTTCTCAAGATGAGAAGGATTTTAGAACTACTCTCTTTTCCATGGAAGAGATGGTGAAAGTGTTGTATGAAGATTACTTGGAACTAAAGAGATCGGTTCAAGAGAAATCTTCAAAGAACGACAAAAGCGAAAAAAAATTGAAGGAATTGCCTTCTACACCTGATTCAAAAATCATCTCTGAGGTATACAGTGGAAGTAATTCATCAATTTCACAATGTTCCCATGAAGATGGTTCTTTTGGTGGATTTGAAAAACATACAAGAGGTATAGCTTTGCAATTGCTAACCAAGATGGGTTATGAAGGAAAAGGTCTTGGAAATAAGGGCCAAGGGATCGTTAATCCCATAGAGGTTGTGGAAAGATCTCGTTATTTAGGATTGGGATTTGGTGAAGTGGAGATTGGAGAAGGTTCCAAAACATTGGAAGCAAGTGATGCTTCAAATGACCAACTTAAGTCATTCCAGGAACAATTCATGAAAGGCGATGGTGTATCACTCCATGATGGTGATAGTGAATGCAAGTCATATCCAAAGAAAAGTGAAGATAAGAAAGACATGTATAATGGTCATGGTTTTTCCAAAAAATTTTTTGATTATAAAAAACATAATCATGTAATCCAAAACATGTGGAATATGTATCCTTGTACGTTTTGTCATTCACCCAAGCATTGTATGGCCAAGTGTTGGAAGAGACAATCTTTGTACAAAAAATTTATGTCGACCAGGATGGAGACACGACATAAAGACTCAACTCCACAATGAAAGAAAGAGAAGGGAAAGCAAGTTTGGATGTCGAAAAACCACTACACTTATTGCAACAAGGGTGGACATCAAAAGGATAAATGTTGGAAGCTTAATCTAGAGCTACATCCAAAGAAGGACAAAGAGATGGCGCATGTAATCACAAAGGAAGAAGCAGTACCAGTGAAGAAAGAGAAACAACATGAAGTAAAGAAACCATTCACTTGGTTTTGCTAGAAGTGGATGTCACATCTTCATTGTATTTTGCTTCCATTAATGTAATCACACATGTTGAAATTATGACCTGTTAGAACATCATTTTGAACAACATAGTGTTTTGTTTATCCTTATGAGTATGTAATCAGTAAGGTCAATTTTGTAACCTTTTGGAGGACCAAAAGGTCTTTAGTGGGGAGGTGTTATCCAGAATGGATCCCGGAGCCAAAATGGGTCTAGGAAGGCCTAAAAATCAAAGTGCTCATAATTGCTTCAAAACAGAAGTGTGCATAGGCCTTGTCATTACGAACCCAACACAACTTGAATGGGCTCAAACAAACATCGTATGCGAAAGATATCGTGGTCTGTTCATTTTCCCAAATAGGCAAAATTTTGATGACTATACAATTCGTACAGTGCTGATGTGGCAACTAACTGTATAGGCCATATGACCATACAATGACGTGGCAGGTAAAGTGGCATGATGAGTGGGCAGGTGTGATAGGTGGATGAATGATCGTCTGACATGTGGCATGTATGTGGGCTAATAGTATGGTGCCACATGGCACCCCTCTATTGGTTAGTTTGTTTGGGTAAAATTGTATGGACTCCCGGGGAGTCGAACCCATGACCTTCGGTCTGGGTGGTAAGTGATTTGGCAGGGCTGGGCTACCAGCCTGCCCACGATATGTCTTATTTTATATAGTTCAAAACTTATATTTAAACTTGAATGGTGTATAATGTGGCGAAGAATAGGGCTGGGGCTAGGCCCCAATCCCCGACGCACCTACATAAAACCATACCACATGACCTCACTCCACCTTTTGGCGCGGATTTGTTATGGAGTTTGGCCCAGCCCGAACGCATGTGACCCCTACCTAGAACCATTGGCTCGAATGTATGGATTTAAGCATCCGGTTGGTCGGGCTAGCCCGCCGACCAAGGCACATGAGTAGGGAGCTTTGACTAGGAGCCAAACAAGCATGGAGTTTTAGGCCGTGGCCACATGGGCCAAGCGCAAATGACTAGGAGCTTATGTTGGAGGGGGCCAGCAAGTCAGTGCCAGACCAGGGCCACATGGGTGTGCGCAGGTGACCAGGAGCTCGAAGATAAGGTGTTGTGCCCTAATTTTGCCCCAAAGTGGGTTTTCTACCTTATAATATGATTTTTAAGTGATTTTTTTGCAGATTTGAGAGATTTTGGCCATTATTGGAGTATCTGGAGCTCTTTTTGAGGCAAGATATTGAAGGAAGTTGGGAGTTTGTTGCCAACTTCAAGCCTATATAAACCTAAGGTTCTTGGCAACCTAGGAGGGAGGTTTAGCACAGAAAAATGCTGAAGAATTGTAAAGGCAAAGCTATGCAGGGAAGTTATTGAGGAGAGAAACTTTGCGGGCCATTTCTAGGAGCTTCGTTCATCCGTTTTCAGTGCCGTCAGTTTTGATGGGTTCTTGAGATCCAACATAACACAACCATATCAATTGGCAATCCATTTGACACTTTTATGATGCACTTTTTAATCTTTGAATAGAAATAAGAAATCCTCACCCATTGAGACAAAGGCCCGAAGACGTAGGTGATATTGTCGAACTACGTTATCAACTTTTGTTGTTACAGTTTGCTATTTCTTCATGCTTATTTCAAGATATGTATATTTCTTTATGGATTCCATGTTTCTTCATTAATTCTTCCTCTTTCATCGAATTTCTAAATGGTAATTTAACTCATGCTTTAAAACTCAATCATAGTCATTAAAAGATCTTTTCGGATCAACAACATGCTTGATTTGTTAGATCAATCTTGGAAGTCAATACTGACTTCTCTTCTAGTCTCATGGGAAAATCCATATCCTAGTCTTTATGACTGGCTTCCTTCTCTACCACTGAAACAAGAGAATCTTCCTAGGAGATTTCATATCTCCTAGAAGTTTATGAAGCTATGATATAGTCTTCTCATGGAATCTATCTCCCAGTCTTGGAAGTTGTCTCTTCATCTGATCCTTTATGAGATCAGGATTACTCTTGATTTCTTCTGAGTCTACAAGGACTTCATCATCTCTTACAAGGTTTACTTGGTGTTGAATACCAAGTCTAAATATGAAAAGATGACTCAGACTTCAAGTGAGTTCTGCTTCATGTCAAGGTGGCTTCATTATCCTTTGAACAAGTCTACTGTGAGTTATTGTTCTAATGTTCGATTATCTTTGGAGCCTTCTACTCCTTATAATCAATCTCCATATGAGATACTATGGATCTCAAAATAGCTTCTTCTTCATATTCTTTGGTACATGAATTAATATGGTCATGTACATAGTCTTTTTCATGTCTCATCTGATCTGTTTCCTTTTGTAACCTTCACTATAGCTTCCTCGGGGTTATCACATGTGACTTGAACCAAGGTCAACAAAACAACATGCAAGAATAATACTCTTTTGATAATATTAATAAAACAATAGCACGAATAATCGCCACAGTAGCTCCTTTAGAGATATCACTTGTGACCTTCCTGAAACAAAGATCAAAAGTAAGAAATACAATACAAAATGAGATTAACACTCATCTAGTGTTTTGATCAAACATTCCTCCATGGCAACCTGGAACCAACACAAGAATTCTCTCCCAGAGGAGATGTTAGTTGTATCTGGTAAATGATTACATTAAGCATTTATATAAATATGCTCACATGCTACTAAGTATAATACTTTCCAAAGAATGCTACCTCAACTATAATGTTTACTTTTAATGGCGTAGTTATCAACTTGTCATGTGAAACTTTGAATCTTATCAACTTAATTAATCAAATATGGAACTTGGAGTCTTTTCCTTAAGAATGAGTGTGTTGCTTTTCTTCCAAGTCTCCTTCACTCAAGATGACAAGTGATTTCTTCATCCTATATTTTGTACTAAGAGAATATACTATCTTGATAGAAGGCTGGGTTAGAGAATAAAATCTATGATCTCAAATTTAATCAATCTAGTACCTTGACTTTAATTTTGACCAAAGTTTAGTATGATGGTCATAGCTTCAACATGCAACCTAGATCAAAATAATTTCATAAAAAATAGATGCATATCGGAATAATAAAACCTGGGTTTCATTATTCCTCTGAATGTGTTGGATCTTAGATCCTTCTAGATGTATGGCAATAGATCCCTTCTCCTGCAAATACCCTTTAAAGCTTAACAATTTAAACATATGTGAGTACATATCTCTGATAATAGTGGCACCATCTGGTAGCAATGGTAATAATTACCAACCCTTTAAAAACTTCAATGGTGACTGAAACTGGTGTTGGAGTTGATACTTCAACTGATACTGCAACTGTAATTGATACTGCAACTGATTCTAAAACTGCAACTACAACTTAGGGTTTTATGAGGAAACCCTAATTTTTCAAACTTCAAATTTTGAAATTCTGATCTAGGGACTAGATGCACTGGGCTGAGGTGAGTTTGCTGGAGCTGTTAGATTTAAAAAAATTCAAGTTTTCCCCTTGAAACTTGACCTATAAAAATATGGACTGGTACTTCTGGTGTTGGTTTTGGTTTCCTGGTTTTCTAGTTTTCCAGTACTTCTGGTTTTCTGGTACCAGTCAAAACTAGAGTTTGAATTTTTAGAGGCTCTTTCCACTGAAAATATGTGCTGAAGATGCCAAATGATTCACTAGGGTAGGGTTCAATTTTCTAGATGGTTTTTAGGAAAAACATCCTCTCCAACAAAATCCCTAATTTTCTTGTATGACAACAATGACGTTTTTTCTTATCTAGTGAAAGGTGCTCTCTTCAACTTAGCTCTGAAACCATGTTAAGTTTTGAGATATTATTAGGTTTCTTTTCAATTTACTGGATAACCATATCATAGGTAGGATCACCGAGAGAAACAAAATCACAAGATACACAACATTTATCCTGGGAATCCCTCACGGGGGAGAAAACCCAACAAAACTTCCTTAATATAGATAGCCAATACAATGCCAAGACAATAAACCAAAACACTAGAGAATATCCAACACTGAGCAATGCGACTCTCTCTTCCGTCTTCTCCCAACTGACTTGATGAGTGAATGAGTGAGTGAACAAATGAGGCGTTGGCCTCCTTTATTAATACTAATTGGCAGGCACTGTAAATGTGTCTCTTCACTAGGCATGGACAAATTCTATTCTTAGTGGTTAAAACCACTTTAATTAGGGTTGGGGGCTGACTTCTTAATTAGCATAATATAGTTAGGGTTTGACCAATCCACAAAAGGGGATTTGGTCAATTACAATGCTCGACATGATCAATCCACAAAAGGGGATTGATCTAATTAATAATGACTCAATAATAACTAGAATACTCTTTGCAGTTACAATATTTCAACACTTAGTATCTCTTGGGGATCCATATTTCATGAAGTTGTGGGAAGTGTATCCGCAACAACTATTCAATTATTAGAGTGAGAAGGAATTTGTGCATAAAACTCCAAATAAAGTTTTGTTAGTGTAGTGGTCCAGGTTCAGGAGGATACCCTCACCATAGTATCTAGTTCGCTTCCAAGGAATTCAATGTAGGACCTACTCTTCTAGGATGATATACCCTCTTAGATAAAATATCCCTTGACATCTTGATCCATACCATAATTGGGAAATTATTTTTATGTATAAAATTCAAACTATAAATGCAATGCAGACACACACTTGAACACTCATGTACAAACTTCACAATTTTCTATTAAAATAAAATGTATATTGACATACATTTATTCAATTCTTAGATACAGAATTGATTCAAGTCTATTGATTCTATATTTTCATCATAAACCAAACAAATTTATGTTTGCCCAATTGTGTCCAATTGTATTAAAAGTCTCTCAAAATTTACTTGTACAATCTGCAATAATAAGAAAGAATAAGGGACAAAATACTATAATAATGCATGCATAAACTTTTATAAGTAGGAAACAATATTTTTGTAAAAATGCTTCTTATATTATAGTTAATGTAATGTGTACAATGAACATTTTACCAAAAAAAAAAAAGGTGGCAAAGGGCCATTGCCATAGGGTCATAAAGAGGGATTAATAACTGTCTTCTTGAAACTCTAAAAAACCAAAAATTGATGACAATCATTAAATATAAATCCCCTTTTTGATCCCAACCACAACACAAAGGAGAGTCATGAAAAATTGTCAGTTGATCCAATTCTAGTCCAGGGAAAGACATTGTTCTGAAAGATTAGATAGATATCTTGTATTCACATGTGAGTTCAAATTGTAGTAAGATAATGGTCTATCTGTCAAATTTTTAAGGGATGGTACCCTTTCTGACCATTGCCCCATTTACTTTACCAATAGGTGGAGGAAGGAGAAATGCCTAAGATCAGATCTAGATATAAGCTCAACTATTTTCATCTCAAGAGTCCTTTATTGATTAGAAGTTAGAACTATTTGGAACCTTGTGCCCTTGCATGTAGGAGATTATGACATATGGATTGTAGCATATTCATTTCATTTCAATTTGTATTTTGTGAGTAGATTCCTATCATGTTTTCTTTGTAACTAGTTTATAGGATCCTTATTTTAAAGAGAGAGTAATGATATAATTGTGTTCCCTTGAATGACTTAAGTGCAAATGTTTAACTTTGCATAAAAGGCCTATATACCTGGAAAGCCTTAAATATTCAATTATTAGTGACTTCTCATTCTCATTTTTTTAGCATATATGAAACAATCAACAAGATCAAAGGAACATATTGCAAGAATTAAAATGCATCAAAAGAACACCAACCATTTGTGCAAAATTTGTAGTCTAAAACATGTCAAGTTATGATTGTTTACATTCAATCCAAGACAAAAACAAGTATTGTTGTTGTGTTTATACCATTATTTATTTCCAATATATGTTTCCAGCTTTAACATGAAAATGATAGTTGGACGCAAATGGTTAGTGCTATCAATTTAGGGATATCAATTTATAACATACACTACAAGGAAAAGACCCTGTAGTGGAGGTTTTCGCAGAAACCCCTATAAAAATAGCTCAAAAATCTGTTTATAGTAGAAGACACTAGTGAACACTAGTAGCCAGAGGTTTTAGCCAAAGTTTTTTCATGATGCTTTTATAAATATCGAGCACACCAATGTGTTTATAATACTTACACACCGGTTCTCTAATACATGGTGCATCGTGGTAGGGTTATATATATATATATATATATATATA
>ML815569.1:114733-127791 GCA_009831015.1 Picea engelmannii
TAAGGGGGAAGCAGAGTACCCCTAGCGATTGGCTAGGAGGTACTGGTGAGGTCTCGACAGTCGACGAGCGGGAGCGACTCAGAGCGTTTGGACATCCTTCGAAGTGGGCGAAGAGGCCAAGTTATGTTCCTTATTTAGCAGAGTAGATTGCAATATGAGTTATGCTGGGTTCAGAATATTCGATGGTAAATTTGTTAGAAATAAATGATAAATTACTTCGAATATACATGTATTTTTCCCTTTGGATAGGCTATGTCATTAGCGTTAGACTTTGGTGTTTTTAATTATGGTTCAATGATTCTAGCATTGTTAGCAAGTTTAAATTTTCTGAAGCTAGTCACTTGCTTTACTCACAGAAATATATGCTCGAATTATTCAATATTCGTATTATATTTTGTTCCCTATGAAATTTCATAGCTGGTGAAATATTTCATCATGGAACCAATAAACAGCTCGGGGTCAATCCTTGGGGCTTATAAAATTGGAGATTTATGGTCTCTTCCTTTTATATTTTAGAAGCCATTTGAATTTATCTCTTGTTAGGGTTGGCTTGATGCAGCCTTTTGCCGGTATGGTGATTTTACAGAGTGAATTCATTTTTGATCTGTTGGTTAACGAACACACCCACTAGGGTTAAGTCTCCTTAGCTGGAATGTTTATCCTTGAGGGTCTCCTGTGCTATTGTTAATGCTCGTGCCTGAATACATTATTTGCAAATGCTCCCAGATCGGGGATGTGGGAACATGCCCCTTTGGGATCGCTGGAAGGTAAAAAGGAAGTCGTACTCCTTTGGTCAAGAGTCTTTTGCTGTGTCTCTCTTTAAACCCTTCGGCAATGATGCCCGATAACAAACCTACTGCTATTGACCTTCTATATCCGTGGGCCATCAAGGTCACCGGGTTTCCACCTAGTCTTGGATGCTTCTGAAGCTCGTGGAAATCCTCCACGCTAGGATTTGAACTTGGAGCACTCCTACAAGAATATGTAAATAGCCTTTGCGTACCCGCGCACATTAGACCACCTAACTCTGCGATGTGGTTATCCCCTGTCGTGACATTGTTTTTCCTCAGCCTAGTTCTTGATGCGTAACCTCAAGATGCCATTTAAGTTTACCTCCAAGTTGTCTGTGGGTTATCCCTTTCACTCTATGATAATGGCGTCTATTTCGCGGCCTTTCGATGAAACAACGACCTGCACTAACGCCCGCGCTGGTACAGTACCCTCGTTAAATGTTCTTCCTTGATTTTAATGTTAGATGCTCTTTCAGACCATTTTTGGTTTTATGAAGGTCGTTGAGTAAGTATTTTTCCTTCTGGTTAGCTGCCCCTTGATTTCGTGAATCTCTAGCATGAGCTCGCCTGTTGCCCACCGATTTCGGGCCTGCACGTATCGCTTTATTTTTTTCATCCGTGATTTATGCTTCGGATCGGGTTTTAGTTTCAACGTTGAAGGTTTTACCTTTTTACTCCACTACTTACCCTTCTGGCAGCCACTTCAGGCTTCAACGATTGGCCTCAAATCCGTTACACCTTTCTTCTCCCGGAATGCAAATGATAAAAGTAAATCCAATCCGATAGAAAGAAATGGAACGCAATGCAACTGGATATGACCATAATAGTCTCGGATCTTGTATTAATCCGCCAATGAACCCGACACTAATAAGGTTGGTTATTAACTCAGAGTGATTTAGAATGTTAAGTTTTGATGATCAATTAGAACAATAAAATTTGGATGATTATTTAGAATGTAAGTTTATAATGATTAATTAGAGAAATAAAGTTTAGAATGATTATTTAGAATGTAATTTTATAATGAATAATTAGAGCAATAAAAATTTATAATGATTATTTAGAAGGTTAAGTTTTTAATGATTATTAAATTAGAACAATAAAGTGCCTTATTTATAATAATAAAAGATTATTATTGTTAATAGTGTGGGAAGAGGAATTTGGGTAATATGGTTAAGAGGTACACAGTCTAATCCTTGGAATAATGTTATACATATGATTTTGTAACAATTGTTCTTTTGGGGGATAAAGGCACTTCTTAAAGATCTTCTTTATTATTTCCATTGCTACGAAATGTTAGCGATTATTTATAATGACTTCGTTAATTGATTTTAGGACATAGCATCAATCATTGTTATATAATCGTTGTGATGTTGCGTTATGTATTGGATCACAGTTACTGGCTACCGACTATTAAATTTAGTTCATTGAGTTAAGGTTAATGTTAATTCATATGTTGCGATAAAAGATTCTTGAATATTGCATTGTTTATGGATTTATGATCACTGCGTTGTCGCCAAAATTATTGGTTCATAATTATGGTCAACCAAATTACAAGTTTAGATCATGGGATGAATGATAATGAAAATTTACAATGATTGCGTCAAATGATTTCAGGATAATTTGTTAATTATTGATCTGTAGTTAAGGTTTAAACGTTACTTATTGCAATTAAAAGACATTTATAACTATTCATTATATTTATGATTATAATTGATGACTATTTATCTTGTTAAATGTTAAACTAGTCGAAGTTTTGGACTTGTACTAAAGGGGTCCCTTGAATGTGTTTTAGAGGGTACCTCGATGACGAATGATGATCTAAAGTTGCGCAATGGAATGAGTTTAAGACTCATAGATGGTAGTTCCCTTGTTTAAATAATGTTGTGGTTAGGTTGTAAAACTTTTTTGTGCTTGGTCTGCTTGTGTCGGGCGGGATGTAGACACCTCCATGTAGCCTAGTATATAAGTATGTGTGTGTGATTAATTTTTTGTAAGGAATCTTGTGTCGTATCAAGAGTCTCGGGCCCTTTAAAGGCAGGGTTTCCACTCTTGTGACACACCTGACGGAGATTACTAGTTTCTGCCTGAGCAGTCGGCCAGGAGCCTATCTGACCTTCTCTCTCTCCGGAGCAGAGAACTAAGATTAAACGCCCTACTTTCCTGTGCATAAATAGTAAAATCTACTACTATGGATTCTTCCTTCTGTGGTCATACTGTGCGTAACCCAGTATGTCATTTATTGCTTGCAGTTACTTGTTGTGCGCCTTAAGTCTTCTTGTTGTGATCATCGTGGTTGAATCTTGTTGGTTGTCGGGTGGCGACGTAGAGTCAAGTGTGTCTGTTCCTTTTTACACGCACGCACGCACCTTCAAAAAAATTAAAAATAAATAAATTTAGCACCTGTTATCAGAGTTGTTGTCGTAACGAGGAGGGTCTTTACAATGCATGACATGATATGTATTCAACACCCAACATTTTCAACATCTTCTTTGCCTCTTCGAAGCTACTGGACAAGACATTATCACTCATAAGAACCTTATCTTTGAATAACCTGTATTTAGTGGGCAATAGAAATGTACAATGTCATTTAACATGCATAAAATTTACCATTCTTAATGTTGATTGTGTGACAAGATTTCTTAAAATATAATGAACTTGATGGTTAGTTACCTCAATATTACCGAGAAACATGCGTTTGACATACCAAACTTTTCTTTCAAGTTGTACAGTAACATTGTTGTCCCCAATTGGGTAGACTTTGACCAGCTAGGTCCAAAGAGAGGGGTGGTGGAAGCAGATTTCAGGCTTTCGAAAAATGTATCAGTGATATGAGCATCATCCCCTAGCTCATCGTTATAGAATGCATCTAACAACATTGTCTCCATGGCAATAGTATCCCGTATATAATCATCCATACCAAACTTTATTTGATTGATTCCATTTCCAACTTATGAAGAACCATTATTGTTGTAGTCATTCCTAATTGGTGAATATGGATGTAGTGGGAATTGAATAGGTGGTTGATTCAACCATTATTGGTATGCTTTCTTTCTGAGTTATTCTCTTATTACAACCTTCTCTCGATTTGATGTTGTAGTGGGGTGCAATAGAATATGATAGGTAGGTCACTCATCATCAGGGTCTTATTTTCAAAAATATTGAACATTAGTACATCGATGGTATTAGTAAGCACACTACAGTTGGTTTTTTCAAATTACATTATACCAAATAATTATTACCATCGCTGACCCAAGATTGCGGTTGGAAGATGGCATGTTCATCTACCAACTATTTGCAGTATGTTGCTCCTGATAAAAGCTTTTGATGTTTTTGAACCGGTGGAATATTTTCTGCATTTGAACTCAATTCTGAATCGAGATCCTGCAAAATTGGATATATTTTTATTCAGATTGATATGGATAAAAAAATAAATTCAATTAGATAATCGAAATATAAATAAAATATGAACTTACTAGAGATGGAAAGAGAGAAATCCACGATGGACTTTGAGAAATATGGAACGAGATGAAATTTGAATAATTGACCATTTGATATTATAAGTTTTTCTCCCTGCATTTGAGCAAAATCAACAATAATTTTTTAAGAATAAGACGACTTTAAGCATAAAATGTATACTATGAAGTACTGCAAGTCATTTGCATGCATCCTAAAAGATAATTTAAGATGAATATACTATTTATGTGCAAATAAAAATTCAGATAACTTTTAAATCATAATAGTGCGCTGAATTAAACCAAACAGACTGATGCGTATATAACAATGTAAAGCACCCAAAAATTTAATTATTAACTGCACTGGTGATCAAGATTTCAAGTAAAAAAAGAATTGTATGATATTGGTGTTCCAAAAATATTTAATGCACCGGTGCATTTCAGAAACGAATGCATCAGTGTTTCGAAAAACTTAAGAAAAACAAAATGTGACTTTGTTTTTTTACAACTGAAAAATGAGCAGGAATTTATTTTTTGAAAATCTAATTTCATAAAGTCCTTTAAATAGTAAAAATATATTCACTATTTCATTATTTTGCCAAAATTTACAGGGGAGATATTTGCAAGAGAGACATACCTGGGAGAACTATAGAGCAACAAAATACTTTGAGACAACAAAATTATTCAGAAGATTAGAATTTGAAGGGTATGATGATTCATTCAAAACCTTTTTCATAAAGTCCTTTAAATATTATTAAGCTAATCACTATTTCATTATTTTGCCAAAATTTATAGGGGAGAGATTTGCAAGAGGGCCATACCGAGGAGTACTATAGAGAAACATAATACTTTGAAACAACATAATTATTCAGAAGATCATAATTTGAAGGGTATGATGGTTTACTCAAAATCCTTTTGGAGCAACAAAATTATTCAAAATAAAATAAAATCATACTTACGTTAAACCCTTGCTTCTTCTTTCTTATGTCACTGCAAAATTTTGACTTAGGGTTTAACTCACTCTATTACTTCACAATTATGGCTTTTCATTTTAGGAATTTTAGATTAAATGGGTTTGTGTTTCCATATATAAGGCGTTTGTCCTATGATGTAAGTGGACCACTTATTTCATTGGATCCAAACCCTCTCGACCCTGTCACGTTAAAATAAAATGCTTTCTGGTAATCAATGCACCTATTTGACTATAACAAACCAACGCACTTAATGATAAAGCGTGTAGTAAATGATGTGACATAATTTTAAATTTTTTTCGTTCATCGGTGTGTAATTTTTTCATTCATGGTATTTTTATTTTTATTTTTTACTCTAGGCGTGGTGCAATTATTGATACATATCGCACCGTTGTAATTTAAATTATTTTTTAAAAATTATTTTTTCTTGTTGGCGCGTTTCCTATATCAAACACATCGGTGTGTTCATATTATTACAATGCACTGAAAACATATTTATTTTTATTTTTATTTTTTAGCTAAAAAATTATGTGATTTATTTATAAAATATATTTAATAGATTCTGTATTGGATGACACAGATTGTATATTGATAAATTTTTTTTTGAGAATAGTTCAAGTAACAAATAGTCTGATCAGCACAATGATAATACATCCAAAAAAGAAAAAAATACAAGTTCTTTGTAAATTCTATACAAAATTAATATGTTTGAACTATATGTAAGTTTAACTAATATGTATTGGTTAGTGTGTGTTCTGTAGAGCCAAAAAATAAGGAAGCTCGATACGGTTCTTTGTGATCTAAGTGAAGAAGAGCGTAAAAGCTTGATGGAAAAATTGTAGAAGGATGAATTATGTGAATGAAAAAATACTATTCAATATGAGTTCTTTTTTGAATTTTCATTAATAATATAGTTAAGAATATTAGATAACATGTTTCAAACAATATATTAATTCACATATTTTTAATCTTCTACAAGGAAAAACAATGAAGGAACAAAATGCCGTCCTAGGAAAACAAAAATTATAGAAGATGTAAATGATGATGAATTGGTCCTTAGCTCATCTGGAGTGGTGTTGGAGGTTAATGAAAGCGGGAACAACTTTTACAAAACTATGAGGGATATAGTGGAATGAACGTATAGACATACTTTCCACTTACAATATAGAAATCAATCCAACAATTCCAAGAACCAGGTTATATCTAAACTATATGAAGCGTTTCCAGAGCAATGGTCAATGAGACCTGTCAAACTTGCAATAGAAAAAACATACAATAACAAAAAAAGTCATTCAAAAGTAATATTCTTAAAAATGCTTTAATTATAGAATATGTATATATTACTACAAAACATTCCTTTTTTAATATCATTTTTTTTTTTATATTTAGTTTTCATATATCAATATAAAAATATTTTATTACTTCCATGTTACTTTATTCAGGAAAATTATGAAAATCCCAAAGGATCAATGAGCTAATAACCGAAACATGCAAGTAGGAATGTCCAAAAACATGTACAAGGAGATGGTAAAAGAAATGGACATAATTGCATCGTAGGAGGAGCCATCTCAACAACAACGTGATTCAAATGTATGAAATCATTGAATTTTTCTATTAGGTACATATAAATAAATAATTTAACATTAAATATTATTTTTTAAGTATTTTCTTGCAGAAAAGAAAAAAAAAAGGAACCCTTTCAACACATAAAACAGGACGACAAGAAAGAAAATGGTTGATATCAAAGTTTGTGAGTAATTGTTATTTCCTTATAACATTAACTTAATATTTCATTTTTGTATATTTTAAGTTGTTTTACAGTAGCCATCCTTGAATCTCTTCAAACATGTGCTAACATACAAAGAAGAGCCATCTAAAGAATTGATTTGCATTTTGTTATGTAAGGGTTGTGAGTATATGTTGGCATATCGAAAATTAATTGTGGAATTTGTAAGTATATATGTTGTTTTACTTCTCCTATTTTATAATTAATGGAACAAAAAAATCCTTTATATTAAATCTATGATTTATTATGTGGTATAAAACTTGCAGGAAACAAAGTATGGAAATGTGCCAATAGAAGAGTTGTTGAGAGAAGACATGAGATTTGGTTTTGAAATAATGTGTATCATTCAAGAATCAATTATTTCTATGGTACGTCGCTTTTCAATTTACATGCATGTATATTATTTATTTCAATTTTCATTATTCTCAAAAATGTAGATACACGCATTACACTTTATTTTTATTTTTGTAGATCGAACTTGAAGAAGGGGAGAACAATCAAGGCAATCAACAAAGCATTTGACCAAATAACCCGAGTCATGGGAGGAGCTTGAGCACTAACAATAGTTCTAGTGAAGAATGATGATCAATATATTTGGATATTAATGCAATCTATTATATTTTTTAAAACAATTGTTTATGAAAATCAGACATTTTGTTTAATTTAATGGACATAGTGTCCCAATTGAAAGAAAATGGGTTACCAATAAGTGTCCCATTTTGTATGAAAAAGAGCCTCTTATTCATATATAATAAAATGCATTTTATTTTATTATATTTCATTGTCCAATGTCGCTATGAAATGTTACATCTTTGATTAAATATATGGATGATTAAATATTATAATGAAAAGATGCGAAATCTGATGATATAACAAATTAATCCAAACATCATATCCAAATGCACTACTTAAAAATTAATTTATATGAATACTATTATAAGATATATGTCAATTGTTTGATGAATAATGGAATAAAAAAATAGCAATAATTACACTGTCACAGGGCAATGTTTCTAAAAAGAGAAAATGAAAACCAGTGCATTTAATATTAAAAAGCATTGGTGCGCTTAATGATAAAAACAATGGTGTTGTAATGAAACACGCACAAGTGTTGATATATAATGAACCAACACTGATCGTAATACTATTTTAAAAACAACAATTATAATGATAAGAAATAGCCTTCTTGTGTGTTTAATTAAAAAAACGCACCAGTGCTTATGTATCATATTTCCGCATCGGTGCATTCTAAATTTCATGTACCAGTCGGGTTTGTCTTGTAATGCACTGGTACATGGTATCATAGATTCGAACGATGCATTGTTGTGACTAAAGAATTAATGCATTATGATTTATAAGAGCATGGATACCCCACTATTTTTTGGACAACCCCGATGTTTTTTGTCAAATTTAAACACTAGTGCTTTAAATTTGACAATGCATCGATGCATGGTATCATTGATTCAACCAGTGCATTGTTGTTATTAAAGAAATAGTTTGTTATTATTTATAAATGCATCGATCCACCAATATTTTAGGACTATCCCAGTGCTTTTGGTGAAATGTAAGCACCAGTGCTTTAAGTTTGAGAATGGATTGATGCATATACACCATGAAGCGCACCGCCTAGAAAAACATCCACTAAAACCTACACCACCCATTTTTTTTTAGTTATAATGAAGTTCTGTTATAATCTCCACAAAAATATCTGCTACCAAAAGGGAATGTTTTCGTGGGGTTTTTTTTGACAATTTTTGCCAATTTTGTAACACTAAAAACCTTCGCTATAACCTCCTCTACAAGGTTTTTTCCTTGTAGTGATATCACATTTGTATTGCAACTTTCAGAAATTCCACTATAGAACTTGTTGTTCCTCAGGTTGTTTCTTATGAAGGAACAATGCCAATGTACCCTATGGAGGAAAATATCCTCCCGACTCTAGGATTTACTGCAATATTTCAACAACCATAGAGGGTAACCCTCAATATGTGAAATTTGTTTTAAGATTTTCTCTGCAAGTATTTGAAGAGGATTTTGTGTGAAAAGTGTGTGTTTGTTTTAAACGTAATATTTAAAACAATTAACTGAAAGAAAAAGAGTATGAGATTTATAAAATAAACCAAAATTAATATATAACCATAAACATAAAGGGCACCATATTCCTATTGATTTTGGTAGCTTTAGGCAAATATTCTCACATGGACCTAGGTGTTGGGCATGTGTGAATCATCTTGGGTACCACATCACACTTTTAGTTTGGTGAAAACCTCGTTGGATTTGAGTGGGGGCTTCATGAGTTTGTTGATGGGATTTGTGGGATTGTGTTGGGGCTTCACACCCACAATGAAATCCTAATTTGATGTTGACTTATGGAGGGGCTTTTATGGTGAACCCTAAGGATTATATATAAAGGAGAGAGGTCATTATTAGATTACATATCATGTAGAGTGTGTGGAGATATGATGGAGCTATCATAAGTGAGTCTAGACTTGTGCTAGGAGGCTTGGTGATTTCAGCAAAGGGAAATTCTACTAGGGGAGAAAATATGGCCTAGGGTTGAGAACTCTCTCTTTTATGTTCTTAGAAGGGAAAGGCACACCACACGTGTGGGAGAGAGAGGAAACCTCAGAAGGAAGATATTGTACAAAGTGGAGTGAGTCATATGAAGTGTCTACATAGTTTTTCGCATGTACGCGAGTGCCAGTGGAAACCGTTGAATATGTATGTGGGTTGCTGTAGGAACAGTCTCGTACATCCGTACAAGCTCTTCTGGGTAGGGGAAATTCTGTACATGCTGATGTCAGGTGACCCTAGTAGGTTGTATAGGTGGTCTGCAACATATTTTTGGGTAGAGAATATTCGTAGGATATTTTTGAGGTTTGGTTTTATGATTTGTATGGTTGTTGGAGAACAAGGTTGTCCTCAGTTTTGGTGACTTTGGAGGATAAGGTTGTCCTTATATTTTGGTGATATTCTATTGGATGGGAGGGTTGTTTTTTCCCTCAGGATTTCTAATGATAACAAGATTACAAAACTAAAATTGTGTTTCATATGTGTTGATGATTCATATTTGATATTTGTGTTTCCGCTGCATATGTTTTCAGTCAATAATTTTTAGTGTAGAAATATTCAGTGATAAGAACTAGGGTGTTATTGTTGGTTCACTAGGAAGCAATTTCTCAAATCTGAAAATTAGTCACATAGAGTTTCATGTGAAAAATTGACAATTCCTATTTGACCATCTTTCGAAATATGTTCAAGAAAGATAACAGAGAAACATAAGAAAGAAAACATAGAGTTCTTTGAAGATAATGTATATCTTTTAGTTAATTGTTTTTAAGGAAAGAAAAGATGGAACTGATTCCTCAAAATCAAAATAGAAATTATTTCAGAAATATCCAATATAAAATTCAAAATGATTTCATGGTAATAATAATACAATACTAAATAATGTAAAACATAGACACGAAAGAGGGAAAATTTACAACATTATATAGAATATCAACCATGAAAATTTATAACAATCAATAGGTGACTTGGTTCATAAAATTTTATTGCTTGAATTATAAAATAATAATGACAAAGTATTCCTAAGAATAAATCCCAAAAATCCTTCTCAAAGTCTTAGAGGTCTCTTGAAATAAAAACAAAACAACAATGCCAATCAAATAGGGGATGAATCCTCCGTGTAAACAAGAAACATGTAAACTATAGAGACAAATAAAGACACATAATCGATAAGGTTGTTGAATCAAGTTCATTTGTTCATTCTGACAATGACCCTTCCTGGCTCTTTGATTTCTCCTTTTATCCTTTTTGTCTTAACCATTTTCTATTAGTCGTGTAACAGTTTCCAAGAATAGAAGTAGTGCTGATAGTGGATTCCTTCTTTCTCAGGACAACTATCATAATGGTTTTGAAGAAACATGTTAGGTGTTCTTATTTTTCTTCTGCTTATCTATCCCATGTTGTGTTGATCTTTGTTTTAATGTTGTTGTGGGAGGTAATGATATCATGGAGATTGTTGGTGAAATGGAAACAGGAGATGACATGGAAGTTGGTGTTAACATCATCATGTGATCTGGGTAAGGTGTTGATAGTGGATTCCTTCATGATTGATATGTGCATACAAATATCCACTTGATTTCTTTGTAATTCTCTAATTGAACTCCATTTTAATGAAGATATTCGATTTCTCTTATGTGGCGGACAACTCCCTTGACATTTCTCCCCCCAGAAAGAGTTTGCTATCATCTTTGAATTTGGAGCCACTTGAAGATGCAAATTGTGTTACTGGAATAACAAACTTGTTGAAAGAAGGCTTGTTTATTTCACTTTCCAAATATGATTCCTATTTTTCTTGTGAATATAGATTTTTCCTTTTAGAAGGAGGCTCATGTTCCTAAACCTCCATTGGATCATCTTCTAGTTTCTTCTGTAATCCTATTTTATTAGGGTTATCCATGACGAAATCATCTACTTTGTTGACTTGATCATCTTCAATACTGATAAATGAAGAAGATAACAAAGTGTCTTTGACAGGTCCTTTTTGGATGTTCTCCTTCTTTGGTGTACTTATGCTTTGGCACTGGAGCAATTGTTGCACTTTTGTCAATGAATTTTTGTTTGCCAATATTTCTCTTACTGCATATAAGTGGTGAACATAAGATTGAAGACCAACTAGATGTTTCATGTTAGTAATCACATGGAAATGATCATATTACCAAGGATTGTCTTACTCAAAATTGAATTTTTTCATCATTCTTTCTATGATTTCTAAGACCGACTTATCCTTTACTATGAAAAATAAAACTTCAACTGGGAATTGAAGAAGAGTCTTTTTAGACTTTGAAGCAATATGATGATAATATGAGCTTAGACTTTGTATTAACATTTCTAATGCAAAAATACTACGAGTAAGAAAAATAGGTAACCTATAAGGTTGTGATTCAAACCCATAAACTCTTATGATTGTATAATTTTCAGAAATATACCAGTCTCCAACTTTCACTTGTTGTCCTAGCTGTAAAGCATTTCTGTATTTAGGGAAAATCCTTGGAGGGGACTCATTAATAATTAGAATGTAAACAATGGCCATAACTTGATCAATAAAGTACTTATAACCATCTTTCAGACCCTGATGTTTCACAATGTTAGTCCATTTAGTAACATGAATGTCATTTCTTTGCTAATCTACTTTATTCAAATTTAAAGATTCAAAATGAGAAGGTTGTTGATGCATTAGTAGATAAGCTAAATATGAGTGATACCTAAAACTTTTCGAATCTTCAAAAAATGTCAATTGTTCATGAATGGTATTAGAGAGGTATTTTCCATAATTGAATTTAGTTCCTTTGGAAATTTTCAGCAAAAAAATCTAAAATAGTAGCATCTACCAGAGTGTCACTGTTATATCCAAGGAATAAACATATCATAGTTATAACCTCTTTAACTAAATCTTTAAATAAGGATGATTCCAAAGGAAGGCCTAATTGAGGTCCGCTTGGTGTAATTATCAAATCCGTCATGAAAATAAGCCTTTCTGATATTGACAATGAACTAGATTCAAGGGAAAGGGTATCTTCATCTATCTTTCTCTTTTTTCAAATAGTGATAATATTTATAAAATAACATTTTTTGAATTTGAAAAAACTGCTTTAAATGTTTTTTTATCCCCGATAACCCTCTATGTTGAATCCTAGTTTTGAGCACACATAAGAACCCATTCTAGAAAGTGGAAAGTGGCAGGGATGATTTCCCTGGCTAAACCAGAGTCCCATCCAGGTAAATGTTCATTACTATTGCTAAAATTTGTGAACTCTATGATTTTGAGCTCCTCGATAGTTTTTACCATTATTTCAATTTCAAATACATTAAAGTGTTTGTCTATGAAATATCTGAAAACTGGGTTTTCTAACTCTGGTTAATGAGAGGCAACAAATTTCCTTCTTGGGGCCATTCGAGGGTCTTATATACGGCTTAAAGAAAATCGAGACAGACTTTCCTTCAGGAGAAATTTTAAGACAATTTTAAAACTAGGTTTCCTTCTTAACTTACT
>ML815569.1:127891-140448 GCA_009831015.1 Picea engelmannii
GAACTATGCACATGCATTTGATTTCGTGAGTGCATAAACAATGAACTTGATGTTAGTTCATCATGGATGAGTCATGAGTGTCGCATGATTGTTTATCATGATTTTAGACTTGCCATTTTAGAAGGTTGAAACATTTCACATGAGTCTCGACTTGTGTCGATTTTATCTTGGTGACTATGTTATGTCGTTCATGTTTTTCGACTGATGTTTAGTCGATGCTGTGGTTGTCTTGTAAGTCAAGTTTGAGTACATTGTGATGGAGGAAAACACTATGTGTTTTAATGAAGCACAAGAAGCGACAGTTGCTTGAAGAGCAAAAATACTTTGCTGTCATTATTTTTCAGTCTTGTATAATTCTTTTTCAAGATTGATGGTTTTCTTGGCTTGTGACAAGATGTCGCAGGAAAATTTGCAGCCATTGGAGAGCGGATTTTTGACGTCAAAGGAGTTCACAAGAGGGACTTGATTCTCAGTGGGAAGTCTGGCAGTCTTCCAAGTGCAGAGAGAACAGTGGGTCAGCAGCAGCCAGAGATCAGTGGTTGAGGGACATAGCCAGTTGCAGTGCAAGGCATGTCAAGGTACCCAGGTGATTGTCGAAAAGTCTTTTCAAGTAGAATTAGTTGAGAGAACTTGAAAGAAGAAGAGTACTGAGGCTCAAATCGATAATTATAAGCTTTTGTGGGTCCAAAAGCCTTTCAGTGGGAAGGCGTGATCAGAATCTGGACCAGGGGTCTAAAATTTGCTCAATTTTCAAAGTTCTCGGAATGCGACGAAAATGGTACCATTGCGTCTGTCTCGTTCTCTTGATTCCGGTGGTATATTTATTTTCGCAAACTGAGTCCGTATGGAGAAGTTATCGCGATCTGTTCGCCGAGCCAAACAGGGAAAAAATTTATGCTGACTGGGCAGGCCGTATTGCTGACGTGGCATGTCCGTACAGGACACGTGGCGGCTCCAGGTGATGCCATGTGTCATGTGGTTTTGGACTTTTTGGCACACAGTTTGACCAATTCGGAAGTGACACGTGTCACCACTGGATGGGTGACACGTGGCACATGCTGACATCATCATCCGACGTGGCCCGGAATGACGTGGCGGTTTGTGATTAGTTGGTCGTTGGCAAATCAAGTTGCGACACGTGGAAGGATTTTAATGGTTTTCTATGAACGAGTAAGGTTGTGACACGTGGCGTCTAGTTGGACGAATATTAGGGCGCCACGTGGCCCAATCAATGGTTGCCACGTGGCACCCCGATTTTTGACTATTTGGTCTTTTGTTCAAAAACTTTGGGGTCGACCGGATTTGAACCGGTGACCTCCCCTCCATACAAAGCCTTCATCCATTTCCGCTAACCGGCATGCCGACTGTTGGTTCTTGTTTGTTATACTAACGCACATTTATTTATTATGTGTGTTATTTGAATTGAAAGGGGGGTCGGGCCCCGACCCGTGGGCACGTTATAATGCATATGACCAATATATAGTTAAATTGGCGCGCACATGGTTTGGTTTCAACCTATGGTTCGGGCAATAGTTCATATGACCTTGTATTACATTGATATGGCGCGCGGAGTGGGGTTTTAAAACCCACGGATATATTATGTTGGACTTTCGACCATATATTAAAATATATAACACACGCGGGAGTTTAAAACTGTATACAAACCCACGGTTTTTAACCTTTGATATGACCACTATTTAAATGCGCGCGTGGTTTTAAAATTTGGTTTGGGTTTTCAAACGAACCCGCCACTTGTCAACATTTGGTTAAACCATTAAAACAGTTAGCCCTTTATGCGCTGGGACGTGGCCATATGGCCCCCCATGCGCCCAACACCTCCGACTCGGGGGGCTTGATTCCGGGTAACTGTTCGAAATTTTACACCATTTTCGAAACACGCGTCAGGGCTGAGTTTATGCACGGGAAAACGCTCAGTGCTAGGTTTACTTTTCCCACAGGTGCAATATGGCGAGGCGGTAACAGAGCTTGGAAAAAGGAAAAATGGCAGCAAGCATAACTTGATGAGTTTTTGACCAAATCAGGTGTCGTAAAAGCCCAACTAGGGGTTTTTGGACGTTCTGAGTCCATTGGAACCATTTTCACAGGCATTTTAAGAGCCCATTTGCAGGTTTTTCATATTTGAAGTTTGAGGAAGCTTCAGGAGCCTTAAAGCCCTCATTGTTTGAGGCATTGCTCAGATGAGCACATATCCATTTTCTGAGACTGAATAGTCATTTTTGACTGTTTATTATGCTCTGAACACATTGGGATAGGTTTCAGATCCATTGGATGACTTCTGCAAGTATTTTTTCTCCATTGAAGCTCAGGGAATCTTGGAGGCCACTTGTAGAAGAGGTCATTGTTGGATGAGCCATTGTCCATTTGCAGAGTTTTTACAGTCAAATTTGGGGTTTTTATGTATTTTGAACTCAATGGTACAGTCTGTAAATCCATTTGAGTTGAGCAACAACTTGTAAAGAGCATTTCACAAATTAATCCCAAAGAGCCAAGTCCATTGAAGGAGGTTCAAGGAGACGTAGCCCAGAGAGGGGTGAACTCCTTTATCATCTTGGTATTGCTGTGATTTTGATGTGTTATTTGCTGCATTTTATATTGTTGTACATTGATTTATAACACATGTTTAACCTTTTAAAAGATCATTCCTCACACATGTACATTGCAAACAAGAACCAAGAACTTAACACATAAACCCTCTTGCACATTTGAACACATGAAGCAAGGTCCGGTTAAGGTTTATTTTTATGAGGTAGAGGGTGCTTGCATAGCATAACAAGTCAGCCTTCTATTTTCAGATCAGTTTCCACCATGGAAAGTCTCGATCCCTTGTTACCAGGACTCCCGATACCGCGATTCCCGATTTCCCGAAATGGGAAATCTCACAACACGTGGCCTCCATCATTCGAACGGTCTAGATCCGTTTCGGGGATTTTTCCCCTAATCACTGGGGTTTCAACCCTCGGATATCTCCTGAGAGATCCAATGGTTGTCGAGTTTTCCAGCCAAGATCTGACGGCTCAGACGGTTCCTAACTAATTTGGGATTTCGCGTATCGTGATTTCCACACTCTTGTGCAATTCCAAAGGGATTTAAACCCCGTGCACACTTTCCAGATCTAACAGTCACGAGGGTTCACCTTCCCTCCTGAACAGATCCTAAAGCTCCTACACTTCTGGTGTGGAGTCCTCTCTCCCTATGGACTTATACCACACTGGTTGCGGTTTCATAACGCCGCTATACCTCCTGAGCTTAAAAACTCGTCAAGTAACTCCTTGACACTTTGGAGCAAACCAGGGTCCAAAAATAGCCTTCCAGACCCAATTTCCCTTCACATTCTCAGTCCAAAGACCGCTCCATTGGCCCATCTAGTCTCAGTGTCGAAACCTTGGCTCTGATAGCAAACTGTAGCACCCCTTTTCTGGGTCTTGAGGTTTAATCGCTATTAAGAGAAGGTTATAACACCACTCTATACATAACTCATACAGGTATTATATGATCCATATGCTTTCAACAATTAAACACATGCAAGCTCAGAGTAAAACATATTATTTACTGCTATAATTAACAATCCATAGCATTCCATCTTAATTCATATACACAGTGGAAATCATGATAACATAAGCAGCAGAGTGATGCAAAACATGATTAAAACATAATCAAATACTTATCTTTTAACAATGGTAGAATCCACCAACCAAGTGCAGGCCTTCCACGAACCTCCCAGCCTTAGACCACACTGCTCATCAGCTCAGCAGTGGGTCACCCCCGAGCTGGGACTAAGCTGCACCCCAAGGCAAGGAATCCTAGGCTAGGCTGAGGTTACAGGGAAAACAACATAGAAAATCTGGGAGGATTCTTCCCAGGATGCCACCTTACGCCCACTACTACCAGACTCTCATTCCCCACATGCTTGTTCCACCCGGGAGTATACACCTTCACAAGCACATTCCATCGGTGCTAACCTCCCTCTCTGGGTCTCAGCAATAGGCCAGATCAGGAAGTCTCAGAGCCGGAGCTGGTGCTGGACACTCTCTGGAAGAAACCTCTTCCAACAACATCCACCTCCCTCACCTAGAGAGAGATCACATACAGGCTCAATCACAACTCGCGCTAGCCATCAAGCCACGCACAATCCAGCTCTGCGTGGTCACCATAGCCAACTGGAAATACAACATAGCCTCTCAATATGCTCAACAATGGCTTGAGGCCTCTCATTGATGGTTCACAGGAATGCGTGTCGAGTAATTCCTGCAGGGGATGACACAGAATCCACGACTCAGAATAGAGTGTGAGACCGGCTCTTCAGAAACAACACAAGCTTTGCCAGTGGTTCAATAATGGTGGAATGTGTCAGGGTCTCAGCTTCGGAATAGAGCCTCCACACATAGGTTCGATTAGTCAGACAAAGGATGTGCACAGACTATCAAAGACAATACGGGGTTCTCCACTCTCAGAAACACACGAGGTATTCTTGCGGTGGTTGGGTCAATCGTACTGTTCAGTGCTCCCTACACTCTCAGGTAATCAGGTGGAATGGAGAAGAGAGAGAGAGATCTCCTTCACAGCTTACCTCGTTTGTTTATTTGCATGCATTAGGGTGGACACTTTTCACCCTTGAAACTACATGCGTTCCTCGGCATGCATTACTTTTCTTATGGTTAGGAACTTAGGATAAAACATAAATGGCACATGTTCTTTTGGAATAATAGTAAAATATTATTCCCAGGCTTAAGCCCCCTAGGCTCAACACTTAGCCCCTTTTCCCAACTTCCAGCCCCTAATTCCTTGCCCACTCTATGGATGCTTAGTCCCCCTTCACTCATTCATCATGGTCAGCCTGCACCTGGCAGTGTTTATATTTTATTAATTGCTCTGCATGATTACATATACAACAACAGGCTCTTGGCCTTCAACACTTAGGCTCCCTGACCTAACAACACATAATCCTCCATCTTATAAGAACTTGGCTCACCAGCCTATAAATCATAATTACAATTCCTTTCAGAACATGGTTTACTACGGGGCTCGGCCTTGGGGACACTACATGATGTTTCGGTTATTCCTAGTGTTTTCGTTTTCATGCTTCGTTCATGATTGAAAGAATGAACGAAGCATTAAAACCTATGATTGTATTACCACTTTATCTAAAGCTTATGACAGGTGGATGGCTCTACAGTTTTTGTTAATAAAGTCTTTTGTTTCCTGCTATGAAGCTCATCTTCTTTATTGACTCCTAAATTGTGAAGCATGCCTTGAATTTTTATTTGAAACACCAATGATCCATTTAATTTAAACCATGATATATATTTTGTGGCTCTTGGCCATGACTACCCTTGTCACTACACTTTGGTTTACAAAAAATTTCCTCTGCTAAAACTTTAGAAACCAACCCCACTTTGTTGCGCAATGATATAGTTTTAATGAACATGGTCATGGCCTGCACCCTATGGGAGGTGGCAGTCTGACAACGATAAGCCTATAACTTCGAGCTAAGTCTCAGGTTTCACATGTACTCTTGGCATTCATTTCGAAAAACACCTTTCATTTGGTATTGAAGAACCTTTGTTCATACGTGCTAGGGTATTGATGAGTTTTGGGTCTGAAATATTGCTCTAGTCTTCTCCTGGAAACCTTCCATACTCACTGTGTTTTATTGTTTTCCTTTCATATCCTCATGGTCCCGGTTGGCAGGATTGAACCCAATGGCTCGCAAACCCTACTCCTATGTGATTATGCAAGGGAGGATCTTAAGGGTCAAGGTTGGCTTGTTTCTCTTGAGAAATTTCATGGTTTTAACTTGCGAACCGATCAGGATTTTTCCCTTTCTTTTGATGGTTGTCGAGCCAAGGTAGGAAACATTCAAGTCGAGGTCACAGAGGAATTTTTATGTCAAGAAACAGATCTTCCATTGAGCGGGAAGAAATGGTTTAAAAATGCCAAGGTCGAGGAGGTTTTGTGGAGCCTGTTCTTCACATCTAGGAAAATCAATTGCTCTGATAAAGGTATGTATGTGTCCTTGTTGAAAACCCGGTGGCATAGTTTTCTAGCAATCTTGAGACAATTCGTGACATGTGAGGGTCACTTTGGTTTTGTTTTCTTGTATCACATACATTTTTTGATAAATTTCATCGGGTTTCAGTTAAATATGCGCTATTATCTATGGAGAAGCCTGTATAAAATGACAAAAAGGTATAAGAGACAATGTTTGAATTCCAGCCTGTTTCATCACGGTTTGATAAATATATTTTTGGTTCATCAATTGAACTTACAAAATGATGATTGGAACACCTACCTAACCCAAAATGGTTTCGTTACATCCAACACTATAGAGGTTGATAAACCCATGATAGAAGAAACCATAGTCCCTGCCACTGACCAAGTGGTTCCTTCATCTACAGAATCTTGTGTTACAGACATCCTCAGTGAGCCTATACCCGACCCAAAAGATGTTGAGCAGAGCCATGAACAACATGCCCATCCTAATGCCTCTGCTAAGAATGCAAACAGGCCTACGTGAAAACCATCTAAAGGTGACATGGATTTGGGGTTTAAAAATAAAAGGGCAGGTAGGTTAATCTCAAGGAAACTACAAAATAAAAACAAACTCTCATGTGAGATCAATCAAAATGATTGAGATCCATGAGAGCTCTGATTTATAGATCGAGAGATTCTTGGTTTAAGAAGACCCTCCTTCCCTCAAACCAGATCTCGACCAGGCTTAAAATTTCATAGATAATTTTCCACCCTACCTGAAGCACAGTCAAGGATTTCCAAGTATCAAGTTTTTACCCAAGAGTTGATAGGTGGTGGTGAAGTCCAGATCTTGTTGATAAATTTGGTGCCACTCAGATGCCTCATGTGCACATAAATGGAGCATGGTGGTTAGTGAAGCTACTGGAGGTCTACTAAGGAACTCAATGACATGATTTGTGCTCCTTGTCTTATACTTGATGTTCAGATGGAACTATTGCAGGTAGGTGGACTACTTTTGATGGCGGTCGTTATGCAACTTCCCTTTTGTCTTTATGAACTGCAAATCCTTGTGATTAGTGTGGATGATTGTCTCCTTTCCCGGAATGTAATGTTTCCATTGACGAAAGGCTTGTACAATGGAATACATTTTTTTTTCATAGGTGGGGTATTTTTTAACAGTATCTGAGAGTGTCTCACTATTGTATGCCACTGAATGACCTTGTTGAGTGATAACTATGCCTACATCATATTTAGATGCATCAGTCTCAATCTTGAATGATTGTTGTAGATCGAGCAAGGAGAGTACTGGAGTTGAGCATAAGTGATGCTTTAGATCATCAAATTCTCATTGTTTTTCCTTCCCACATGTGAACTTTCCCTGGCCACTACCCTTGGTCACTTGGTTGAGGTCCCATGCAATATGGGAGAATCCCAACATGAACCATCGATAGAAGTTGGCTAGTCCCAAGAAACTCCAAAGCTTGGTTAGTGTGGTCGGGGTTGGCTAGTCACGGATGACTTGGATCTTAGCTGGATCAACATGTACCCCATGATCATCAACAATGTAGCCCAAGTATTGGACCTTGTTCATTCCAAAGGATCATTTTTCTAGGTTGGCATATAGATTTTGTTGCCGCAAAGTGCTCAAAACCTACTAAATATGTTGCATGTGATCCTCCCAAGTTTTGTTGAAGATGAGGATGTCATCCAAATATACCACCACAAAAGAGTTGTTGAAGGGTCTCAATACATCACCCATCAGTATCATGAAAGTGGTTGGTACATTTGTTAATCCAAAGGGCATGACCAACCATTCGAAGAGACCTTCCTTAGATTTGAAAGTTGTCTTCCATACATCAGTTGGTTCGATGGGGACCTAGTGGTAGCCAAACTTTAGGTCAATCTTGTTGAAGTATTTTTCCCCCTCAAGTTGGTCAAGAAGGTCATCAATTCTAGGAATTGGGTACGGTTCTTGACTGTGATTTTGTTTAATGCTCTATAATCAATGCAACACCTCCAGGTCCCATCCTTCTTCTGCACCAGTACAATATGGCTTCCATAAGGGGAGGAGTTGGGTGTAATGTGCCCCTTTTGAAGAGGCTCTTGGATCTGATGCTTGATTTCCTCATTTTCCATTAGTGAGAAATGATATCCTGGTCCATTAGGAAGAGGTGCACCTGGGGTTAGATCAATTGGATGCTTGACTTGGCAATGCATCGGTACCCTGGTGGTTGAGGAGAAGATGTCTCTATACTCTTCCATGATCCTGTCCACTTGATTTTTCTATAAAGAGAGGCTCTATGTAGAGGCCACAGATGTGGAAGAAACCATTTTCTTACTGTGAACACAGATCACAAAGAATACAAACTTCTCGGTATGTGAAATCACCTTACTGAATTACTTAACACAGATTAAATAAATAGCAGTAAGCATCGCTACCTCTGGTATCTTGTAAAATTGTCTACCCAAATTAATAATAACACTGCAAGGTCTACACTCATACACAACATGATGCTTCCACAAATATGGTTTTCCTAAAAGAACATCACAAACTTCAAGGGGATAAATATCGCACAATACCTCATCTTTGAAAGGATTTATGTCATAGGTCAGACGACAATGTTGGTTGACATGGACATCTCTTCCTTGGCGAAGCCATCCGATGGTGTAGGATTGCGGGTGCGGTTTCATCAGCAATTCCAACCACTTGATGACCTCTGCTGAGATCAGGTTCTTATGATTGTCATTATTGACAATGAAATGAAGAAAATCCCCCTTTACCCACATATGTGAGTGAAAGAGGTGTTCCCCTTCCTCTGGCTCTTTTAGTTTGCTTCGCTGGACTTAGGTGGTAATGATAGTGGCACTAAGTTCAGAATCAATCATCTTCTTCCCTCCTTTTAGATTTGATTCAGAGTCAAAATCGGCCTCTAACTCAGAAGCCTTCAGCTCTGCCATGAGTGACTTCTTGAAGCGGCATTATTCGGTGTTGTGCCAAGGGATGTTATGGTATTCACACCATTTTCCCATGTCCTTATTTGACTTCTCATTACCCTTCTTGTGTTGTGGCTTGGACTGGTTTTCCTAAGAGTGGTCATCTTTGATATGTCCCTTGTTGTGCGGGTTGAGGCCACCTTTTCCCTACTTTTTCTGTGAGGATTTTGCAGACCCAAACTCTCACCTCGTTTGATTAAATTTATGCTCGATCTTGATAGCATATCTATAAGTCGTACCCAATGACGCGATGTCCAAAAACTCCATTTTTTTTTGAGTGTATCTATGAAAACAGTCATGGTATTTGAGAACCATATGTCTCTTAGAGTCTCTTATACCCAATTTGGTGCACAGGGTATGGAAAATATTGGTGAAATCTAGTATTGTTTGATCCCTTTCCTGATGTAGGGTGGTCCATCTGGTGTACTAGTCCTCGTAGCTTCCAATAGGGTAGTATTGTTCTTTAATGGCATCCCGGAAGGAATCCCATGTAGGGGTGACCATAAATATTGCATATTCTTGCATGTCCCTTTTCTCATAGTAAGTATCCCACTAGTCCTTAACATGGAGGATGACCTTGAGGAGTGCAAAAGTAATCTTTTTCCTATCGAAAAAATTGTGGACCGAAAAATACCCTTCGAGCAGATTCAACCATTTATCTACAACATCTGCATCTATGAATCCTTCAAATAATGGAATATCAAAATATACTTGTACCTTCAAGGGATTTGCATGACCACTTGTTGAAGATGTGTCTCATGTGGGAAACCGTGAAAGGATCTATGCAAAGTTGTCCATCATTTCATTCCTTTGTCGCGTAAGGGCTTCCTCGAGCAACATTTTAAAAGGATCTATTACTCCATCATCTTTCTTTTCATCCTGCATGGGTTTTTTTTGGTCTCAGTGTGGTCGATCTTGCAAAGGTTTGACTGGTTCAAGTCCCAAATGTTTGTACCTAGATCTTATGGTGGACATGCATGAAGAAAAAAAAATGAAGAGCAGACCACTCTGATACCACTGATCCATATTTAGGAGCAGAACGAACTGATTAAAAAACTAAATACAATAAAAACATATATATGGAGAATAACACAGATATCGAATGAACAATATATTCTATTGAATAAATGAAATAAGTTGAAACTGTTAAACTGCAGAACTGAAACAACTTGCTCGAATGGTGGTAGCTATCTCTAAGAAGAGATGTGGCTGATACATGAATCTATCTAAGAGGAATGATAATAATGAGGCTCCAAAGGCCTTTTCAACATTACTCATGAATTCCAAAACCCTAAATATCCAAAAACCTAACCGTAGAAGATGAAATGCCAAAAGTCATGTGGACCCTGATGGGTAAGTTGGTACCTCAACTTCCCAAGGTCGTAACTTTTGCATATGACCTCCGATTGAGGTGTGTGATAGCCCATTGGAAAGGTATTTTTGAGAGCTACACATTGCACCATCAAACTCTGACTCTAACTAAATTTTTATTGTGGAAATCCAAAAAAAAATATGTTTAGGGCCCTAAAATGGCCCTGGAAGTACAAAAAGATGTGTTGACATTAAAACATCCAAAATAAGCCAGTTGGATTAGGTGGGAGGCCACCAGTCTCCACTTGGAAGAAGTGTAGGGATTCAAAAATCCCTGAAAGTGTAGAACCCACCAATATCCAACTGGATCATAAGGGCTTATAAGGAATAAGGACTCCACCTTATTGTGTGCCCCTTAGAAATTTTTGTGAGCGACTATCTCAGTCTTCTCTAACGACATCGTGGACCACTCAAACTAGGTAATCATTAACCTACATTTCTGACCACAGTAGGAGTGCTAGTAGGTTGTGACAAGGACACTGCCACACCTCTCCCTCAATATCTAGTTTTTGTGCATGGCCCCTCTACTCCTTATGTGAGTCGAATTACCAAGAATCATCAAGCCTACATCCATTGACAAAAACACTATAATTAATCCATATGAAAAATTAGACTATAATCAATCATATGTCACAAGTGTGGAAATGAAATACTAAATCGAAATACAATCCACTTCCAGACTCAATCCAGAGTCCAAGGAAGTCCATTGATGTCATCAGCATCTGTAACCTATCATGTGTCTTGCACACTCAGGAGAACTCGTCAATAGCATCTTCCAATACATATACATCAAATAACAAAAATTCACAACACATCATCATCATCATGTATAATCCAAAATCGAAACGAAAGCACAATGTACCATAACCAGATCACTTGCACGCAAGTGTCCTTGAAGAATAAGTTAATAAAAAGTGTGCTCAGTAGAGAGGGATGTTACAAAGAGAAATCTGTGATGGACATTTAAATATCTTCTTTATCAAAAATTACATTTGGCTCGGACCTTGTTATGACACCTATGTAAAATAGAATATTATATATTTCAATTGTTTAAACGAACTTGAAAAAACATCTATACCTGAAAAACATTAAAAGGTTTCAAGAAACAATATGAGATTTCAATGTGTGTTTTTGCAAAGTAAATATTGATTGGTACATTATTGTTTGAATTTTATCAGGATTCTTTCCAAAATAGGTATTCATCCCAATTAAACTCCTAACAAATTTTTTTATTCCTCCTTAGTAAAACAAGGAAAATGAAATAAAACTTGGGAAATGAAAACATGTCCACAAGGGCTATGGACACCCGCTGGCAGTGGACCAAGGTTTGTGATGCTAGAATCACTTCATCAGGACTATAGACACTAGCTGGAAGTGGAGCAACATCGAAAGGAATTCTTCTCGTTCAAAAGTTATTTAAACTAAAACCAAAAAACTTTAAATTCCTTTGGAAAAACACATGTCAAATTTTTTGGTTATGAAATCTTATCCAAAATAGGGTCATGATGATTTCCTGAGTTTCTTGAATAAGTATATATATTAATTGAAATAAAATATCTTACACGGTGAAATAAGGTTATTAAAATTGAGCAAATACGACAAATTTATTCAAAAGAGATATTAAATGTTTAGAAAACTTAAGCCTTTTAAAATTGGAAAAACAAATAAATTTTTACTTTATTTTGGGATTTTGTCAAATAATAAATATCCATGAACAATACTCATATAAACCAAAATATAGACAGTTGAACAAACATAGATTTTATTCTTACATGAGAAGTGTAAATACATTGTACATATACATTGTCACAAATTTCAAAAAATAGAAAGGATGCCCTTTATTAATCCTCGTCGATAGGATATTCTACATTGAAGGAAGGGCTAGGAGAAGCAGAAGGACTTCAAGGATCAACATAATTGTTGAATTCAACCTGATAGTGAGGACATCTCTTAATATGAATGTCCTTCTTAATCACAGCATAATCCTCCATGATCTTGTCAAGTTTAAATTCAAGCATGCGCTGAAAGTATGTTGTCGACCCTAAAGTAGAACTTCCTTCTTCTATTTGGTAATTTCCTCTCTCAGCATTGACCATTCCCAAATGCGTGAAAAAATTGTGAGTTACCAAAAGGCCATGTCCAAGAGATTTTCATTTTAGGCCTGGGCACTAGTGCATTTAAGTGCAACGAACAAGGACAGA
>ML815570.1:4803-26360 GCA_009831015.1 Picea engelmannii
GTTTTGTTACCTTTGAGGTGTCCAATAATGGTGGAAAGTATGGTTGAAGGAGGTCCACATTAAACACTGGGTGCAAGCCAAGGAAGGGGGGAATGTTGAGCTCAAAATCATTGTCACCCATAGCCTTGGTGATGGTATAAGGTTCATAGAAAAATGGACGAAGCTTCCGATGGGGTCCTGTAAGGCATTCTTTCTACAAGTGCAACCAAACTTTATCTGACACCTGAAACTTGTATGGCACCTGGTGTTGATCATGGCATTGCTTGTATTTGGCATGAGACTTTTGTAAAATATTATGACCCTATTAGAGGATGTGTTGGGTCCACTCAATGAATCAGGTATCTTTGTCGGCTTCAGCTTGAGCATGGGACAAGTTTGTCTGGGTGGGCATAAGGAGTAGTGCAACATCCATGGGACCCAATGGTTGAAATCCCAACCCCGCCTGAAAGGGGTTGTGGTCAGTTGAGCTATGTATGGATATGTTTTAGTTGTATTGAACATAGAGAAGACTCTCATCCCATATGCGGGGATACTTGGAATTGTACATGTGTAGGATATGCACGATCATCTGGTTGACGACCTTAGTTCGGCCATCTGTTTGGGGGTGGAAGGCAGTGGATTTAGTGAGATTGGTGTCCAAAAGTGACCAGAGGCTCAACCAGAATATGTTTAGGAACCGACTTTCCTGATCCGAGACGATGGTTTGTGGTATCCCAAAATGAACCCACACTCATTCGAAGAAGATATTGGTAGTGGCCTGTTCTATGATGCTCTTCTTGTAGGCAACCATAATAACCATTTTAGAAAAATGACCAACCACCACAAAAACACAGTCATTTCCCCACTTGATTGACAGAAGGCCCAATGTGTAGTCCATTGAGATGGATTCCCAGGGACTTTCAGGAGTAGGAAAAGGGGTGTACATGCATTGTTTTTTAATGGTCAGTTTGGAAATGGCGCAGGCAGTGCATGACCTGATATACTTGCTGACATCGTGTCGAAGTTTTGGCCATTAGAACTGTTGTTGTAGCATTGCCACTGTCTTTTCTATGCTGAAGTGTCCTACCACCCGACTTAGTGGGCTTCCCAAAACAACTTCACTCGCTCTCTTGATGGAACGTAGAGATGTCCAAGATTGCATAGCAGCATGTCTTGAATATTGAAATCAATGATAGTTGTGTTTGCACCCAACATCTGGTAGGTGGCGACAAAGTCGGGATCTCTCTCATAGAGTTGGGGCCATTCTGAGGTCTTGTGGCCACAAGATTTTAGCACCGTAGTGAGTGATGAAATTGAAGGGAGGATGAGGCAATCAACGATGTGGTTTACACTTCATTTCTTATACTTGATGTTGAGATGGAACTACTACAAGTACATGGACCACTTATGATGGAGATAGTTCTTCAATTTTCCTTGTGTCTGCATGAACTACAATGGCTTATGATCGGTGTGGATGACTATCTCCTTCCCGATAATGTAATGCCTCCACTGGTGAAAGGCTTGCATAATGGAATACATTTCTTTGTCATAAGTAGGGTACTTACTGGAAACGTCTGATAGTGTCTCGCTATGATAGGTCATGGGGTGCCTGTGTTGAGTGAGAATTGTGCCCACAACATAGTTTAAAGAATATGTCTCGATCTCAAAGGGTTGTTACAGGTCGGGTAATGAGATCACTGAGGATGAGCATAAGATTTGCTTCAAATCATCGAATTCTTATTGTTATGACAAGCCCCACATGAAATTTTCCTTACCACCACCCTTAGTTACTTCAGTGAGGGCCCATGCAATATGGGAGAATCCCAACACAAAATTGCAATAGAAATTGGCAAGGCCTAAAAAGCTCTGAAGCTCAGTGAGTGTGGTTGGGGCTGGCCAATCACGAATGACCTGGATCTTGGTTGGATCCACATGCACCCCATACTTATCAACAATGTATCCTAGGTATTGGACCATTTCCATGTCGAAGGAGCATTTTTCCAAATTCACATATAGCGTGTGCTATCGCAGAGTGTGTAGAACCTGTTGAATATGTTGGAAGTGTTCTGCCCAAGTCTTCTTGTAGATGAGAATGTCATCCAGATACACCACCAAAAAATAATTGGTGAAAGGATGCAAGTTATTGTCCATGATGCTCATGAAATTTGTTGGGGCACTCGTCAAATCAGAGGGCATGACCAACCATTCAAAAAGACCTTATTTGGACTTGAAGGCAATTTTCTATACATTTGTCTGCTCTATTAGGACCTGATGGTAGCCAGACTTCAGATCAATCTTACTGAAGTATTTTTCCCCCTTGATTTGGTCAAGGAGATCATCGATTCAAGGAATTGGGTACTAGTTCCTCACTGTGATTTTATTTTGGGCTTGATAATTGATGCAAAGTTTCCAGGTCTCATCTTTCTTATGCACAAGCATGATTGGGCTTCCACACGGTGATGTGTTGGGTCGGATGTTCCACCTTTGGAGCAGTTCTTGGATTTAACTCTTGATCTCCTCATTTTTTAACAAAGAGCGGTGATAAATTGGTCCATTGGGTAGTGGTGCGTCGGGGGTCAGATCAATTGAATGCTTAACCTTATATTGATGGTGTATGGTTGTGGGTGTGGCATTGTCGGTAGGGTCAGCCACTTGATGGCCTTCACTAATATGAGGTTATTCTGACTACCTATATCAAGGATGAAGTGTAGTGGAGTACCCTTCACCCACATATGTGAATGAAAGAGGCGCTCGCCTTCCTCTAGCTCATTAGGTTCACCGGGCTAGATCTTGGTGGTAACAACGGTGGCACTGGGTTATGTGTCAATAATCTATCTCCCATTTCCTAGTTATGAATCAGAATCAGAAGCCACATGATTAATAGGCTTTCACCTCAGCCACCAATGACTTCTTTGAGAATAAATCAATAGTGTTATGCTAGGGGCTCTTATGGAAGTCACACCACTTCACGGTTTCTTTCTTCATCTTTCCACTCTCCTTCTTTGTTTGCATCTTAGAATGGTTTTCTTGAGGTTGTCCATATTTACTTTGGCCTTTGTTCTGTGGGTTGGGGCTACCCTTTCCCTGCTTCTGTTGTGAGGGGTTCCCAGACCCAAACTGTCGCATCTTTTTATATGCTTTTGCTCGATTTTGATAGCATATCAATAGGTCATGCCCGAGGAAGAGATGTCCATAAACAACATTTATGTCTAGATGTATCTATGTAGATCGTTGCGGTACTTGGGCACCAAATGTCACTCATAATATTTGATACCTAGCTTGGTGCCCAAGGTATGGAATATATTTGTGAACTCTGACACTGTTTGGTCCCTTTCTTTCTGCAGTGTGGTCCACCTTGTATACATGTCGTCATAACTTCCAACATGGTAGTATTTTTCATTAATAGAATCCCTGAAGAACTCCTAGGTGAGCATAACTATAAATAATGAGGGTTCCTCTATTGCCTTTTGCTCACAAAAAGTCTCCCACAAATCTTTGACATGGGGGATGACTTTGAGGAGCACAAATGTAATATTTTCTCTATTGGAAAAGTTATGGACAGAAAAATACCCTTCTAGCAGATTCAACCATTTGTCTACAACATGTGTGTCTATATGACCTTCAAATATAAGAATATCAAAGTTGATTTTTACCTTGAAGGGGGAAGCTCCTCCGCTCAAGGAAGATGCGTCGCATGTTGGTAGTCGTCAAAGGATTTGTGCAAAACTATCCATCATTCTGTTCCTCTATTGCGTGAGGTATTCCTCAAGAAACAATTTGAAAGGATCTCATGTCTCATTGTATTCATTTTCTCCCACCATGGAAGGTCACTTGGGCATGCGAGAGATCTTTTCGTCAAGAGAAACAAGCTCGAGACCCAACTCTTTGTACCCTGACCTTATCGAGGACATGCACTAAGAACGACAAGGAACGAACCGCTATGATACCACTAATCCAGATTTTATGAGAAGAACAAAATGAATACATATTTATATTATTAACACATAGATACAGTGAACAATAACAGAGATACAATAAAACTCGGATTCTATTCAATAAAGATATATGCTGAAACTGTAAAATGAAGACTGAAACAAGCTTGCTAGAATGGTGGTGGATTATCTCTAAGAAGAGATGCGACAACTGTGCTCATTCGCATGAAGATGATTACAATGAGGCTCCAAAGGCCTTTTTACATCAAACATGAATGTCAAAACCCTATACATCCAAAAACATAACCCTAGAAGATGAAGCACCAAAAGTCGTGTGGGCCCCATTGGGGTAAGTTGGTACATCAACTTCCTGGGGTTGTAACTTGTGCATACGATCTTTGTTTTAGGTGAACGATAGCCCTTTGGAAAGGTCTATCTGAGGAATACACATTATGTCATTACACTTTGAATTTATTTATTGTGTGACAGTGGTGGGCCCAAAAAACATTGTTTAGGGCCTCAAAACAGCCCTGAAAGTTCAGGACCCGAAAAGCTAGAAAAAAACTGCCAAAATGAAAATTGAAACTGTCAAGATGAAATCTTTGTGTGAGCCAGTTGGAATAGGTGGGTGACCACCAATATCCACCTGGATTAATGCCAAGACCATTTTTAAAACAATCTTTTGATTGCAAGTTGGCCCTTCTAGTCAGAGGGGGCTCCCTCAAGGATCAAATTAAAATTGTTGGTTTCTCACTCTCACTAAGAAGCAACATCAAAATGAAGTACATGTGCTAGATTTAGGACGGTATTAAAGAGAATGATGAACATGATTATGGATAAATGGAAATGGACTGAGATTAAAGACTATAAACTTTAGAGATCAAAGGTTTAATCCATTGGGCATGGAGTCTTATAGAAAAAAGCACAATAGATGATAAGTGGAAGATGGATGAAGATGAGGAAAACAATAAATCTCATACATGATCAGTGAGTAAGGAAGTCACTGTCAATCTAAGACAAGGAATGATGATTTGTTGGGAATAAGTGAATGAATCCAACAATAAAATAAATGTCATATACTGAGCATAAACATAAATTCAGTATAAAACATTCAATTAAATCTTATTAGCAATCTATCGAATATATATATATGAAAACACATAAAAGGGTCATGACTGAAATCCTTTCAATGTTTGATCTCAATTATGTATAAATACTTTACACATAAAGAAGACTTGAAAAATATTCGTTACACAGTGGAGGTAGTACCAAAATGTGAAATTGTCAATTTAGATTATATAGAAGAGAAAAGATATGGTAATTTAAATAAGCTTAAAACTGGACCAAAAAAAAACACCAGTGCTTTATTCAAATAAGAGATGAATCCAATGAATCGCCTTGATTCATAAAATTTACACAAAATAATAGCCCATTGGGCCTACAAAAGAGAACACGGTCTCTTGCCTGAAATTCTTCCAAAATCCCCCCTCTTTCTTCAGTGAACCTCTTCTCCTTTTATAACCTTTTGAGAGTTTATTTGACTTCCTTTATCTTTGGCTTCAAATCTTCTTTAACCACCTACAATCCAAACAAATTAATTATATTAAATGTAAATTAAATGAATGAAAATCAAATCAAATCTCGCTAAAATCCAATTATGATAAAACTAGAACTAAAACAAAACACAAGTAAATTTAAAATAGAATTAAAATAAATAAAAAAACATAAAACTAAATCTAAACAAAATTATATTCTAATTAAATAAAATTTAATTATTAAAAATAAAACTAATAACTAAAAGATTAAATAAAAATAAAATGAATTTCAATTAAAATAAAAGTGAAAATTATATATAATTAAACTAAAACTAAATAAAAATAATTAAAAAAAATAATAATAATTTTAAACTAAAGTTATGTTAAATAAAACCATAACTAAACAAAACAAAAGTAAAGATAAAAACTAAATATAAATTAAAAATTAAAATAAATGAAACTAATCACTATAATAATAAGATTAAACTAATCATTAAAGTCACTAAAACTAAATAGTGAAAATAGAATCAAAATAAATTTTAAACAAAAGAAAACATAATTAAACTAAATTATAAAAATTAACACTAAACTAAGATTAAAAAAAAAAAACATAAAACTTAAACAAACTAAGAAATAAACAAAACAAATTCTATTGAACACAGAAGTAATTAGTCTGGTTCTTCTTTTCACTCACTCTCAAAAAATGATTTGGTAACTTGTGAGCTATTAATGCAATCTATATGTGGCCTTCAACATGGACTAAGGAAATCCCACAAGATTTGACAGAAAATCACCATATCCGGTAACTAAGATCTTCTACAACTCCTTGTGAAGGCGTGGAATTCAAATGCAGATCTCTAGAGATTAGAGGGATTTTTGAACAATTCGGTGGAATGACTATAACGTTCCTGCAAAAGTCATAAAAGCAAACATTATTCTCACTAAATAATATTAAATGGTATTCTCACTAAATAATGTAGAGATCCTTGTCACTCCAAGTTGTGATAAGTGAAACTCCGAAATGAAGCTTAGATCAATGGTCCACGCATTCGATGAATCTACGGTCCAGATCTCATCATGAATTTGCATCTCGCGATTCCTTCGATAGAGGTCCTTGTCACTCCAATTTGCGATAGGTGAAGCTCTGAGTTGGAGCTCAGATCAATGGTGCAAAACACATTGTGAATTGACGGCTAGGATTAAATCGCGTTTTTGATGGTTTTGTTTCTTACCTCTCCAAGTCGCGATGGGCGAAGCTCCGAGTTGGAGCTCAGATCAATGGTCCAAAACACATCATGAATTGACGGCTGGGATTAAATCACGATTTCACATATCACGATTTCGATGGTTTTGTTTCTTACCTCTCCAAGTCGCGATAGGCGAAGCTCCAAGATGGAGCTTAGATCAACGGTTCAGAACAAACCTCGAACTGACGGCTAAGATAGTTTCGTGATTTCGCATTTCGTGAATTCAAGAGGTTAGGGAACCCTGTTCCTTTGACTTTCCAGTCAACAACATGATAATCTTTCGCCACGTGTCCTGCCTGAAGATGGATGGTCCTCCTTCTTTCAGGATTTTGTGAGCCCGTTTCTCCTTGCACTTTAATGAACGTGTAGGTCCTTCATGATCCAACAATGATTGAATCTGACGCTTACATCTGATATGACGATCTAATGATCCTCCTTCTTTCAGGAATTTTGAATGGGATCCAATGATCAGAAATGCTTCTCCTCCCAAGCTTACTTTGTTCCGCTTACTCTGATCTTGCCATCGATGATCTGTCAACAATCCTCTGCACTATCTCTTCTGAGCTTATTCGAATCTTGAATCTTCTCTGCAGCGTCTTCTCATAACGCCCATCTATTACTTTCTGTACTCATGCCATCTTCATTGTTGTACTTTCCATCAATGACAAGCAGTCACTATCTGTTAAATGTTTGCCAACAACAACAATCACTGAAGTCAAGCAACCGGTGATCAACAAATCATCAACATACAGAACTAAGAGTAGAAGTGAATTAGTCGTCCTGAGCATGTAGACGTTCGAGTCTGATTTACAATGTACAAAGTTCTATGACATAAGGTAGGAGTCCATCTTGGCATACCATGCCCTCGGAGCCTGCTTGAGGCCATAAAGAGATTTCTTTAGTCGACAGACCAAAGAGGAATCCTGCATAAATCCTTGGGTCTACTCCATATAGATCTCCTCAGAGAGATCACCGTGAAGAAATGCATTCTTCACGTCCATCTTATGTACTTCCCATCCCTTGGTTGCCGTAATGGCAAGTGCCAAACGTATGGAATCCATATTCACTACTGGAGCAAACGTCTCATCATAGTCAATGTCATGCACCTGTTGAAAGCCTTTGGCAACAAGCCTGGATTTGCATCTACTAATATGTCCATCCATTGCACTCTTGGTCATGTAGACCCATCTGCACTTGACAAGTTTCCTTCCAAAAGGAAGGGGAACCAGATCCCAAGTCTAGTTCTCGAGGAGGGATTTGTACTCCTCCTGCATGGCAAATTTCCAAAAGGGATTTCCAGTAGCCTCACCATAAGACTATGGATCTGAAGGCTGAACCAAGAAAATATGCTTGGAGGGTAATGGTTCAGTGGCAGTGAGTGCAATAGGAGGCTCCTTGAAATCAGATTGAGTCCTCCTAGTATCAGTTGAATCGCCAACAAGATCCCCTGCATCCTAAAGAGTAGTCGGGGGCCACTTGGGCCTCTGCTCTGGCTCAACAACTGCATCTGACTATACTGACTATGTATCTGAATCATCTAAATTCTCTGAATCAGAACTCTCATCTGAAGAATATTCATCATGTGCATGCTCATCATCTCGGACAGGTGGAAGAATGAAGGTGTTTGCATGAGGATGTTGAGGTACACGCGAGACACTTTCCTCGAATTGGACACTTCGCTCAATGATGAGTCAGTCTGAGGAAAAATCAATAAGTTTGTATGCCTTCACACTGTCAGGGTATCCAACAAAGATACACTCTATGCTCTGTGGATCAAGTGCCTTCCTCTTTTCAGAAGGAATCTGGGCCCATGCACGTGAACCAAAAATATGAAAGTGGGTCACTTCCGGTTTGAGGCCGCTCCAAGCCTCGTAGGGGGTACTATCCTTGACAAATCTATGGGGAGATCTGTTTTGGATGTAGGTTGCACAATTAAGTGCTTCGGTCCATAATCTATTTGGAAATGAATTTGCATGCAGCATGCAAGATGCCACCTCTTTTAGAGATTTGTTTTTCCGCTCAACAACTTTGTTTTGCTACGGAGTATAGGGAACTATGTGTTGCAACTGAATCCCTTCCTCATGAAAAATATTATGGATCTCATGATTGAAATAATCTCTCCTGTTATCATTTCAGAGGACTTTGATTTTCTTTCCTGACTGTGTCTCAACCAGGGATTTGAAATTTTTGAGATGTTGAAAGACCTATGATTTTTCTTGAGAAAGTAAATCCATGTGAAACGTGAGAAATCATCAACAAAAATGAGCACATACCTCACTTTGTTGATTGATGGATGAGGAAAATGGCCCATGAGGTCACTATGGATCAGATCTAAAGGAGAGGAAGCTCTATGAGTCTTTCCTTTGTCAAATTTCTCTTGAGGGTGTTTTCCAAGATCACATCCCTCACAGATTCCTTTGGAGAAATGGATGTCTGGTAGACCATCAACCAATCTTTTCTTGTTGATCTCTTGCATATATATGAAATTCAAATGCCCAAACCTTTCATGCCATATCCTACTGCTTTCATTAGCATGGGTACGCATTAAAGAAGAATCTGGTTCAATAAATTCAGAAAATGTATACAATCTAGATTGATGATTTACCTCACCAGTAGCAACCCTATAATTGTTTTGCATGTCATAGATGTACACTGCATTAGGTGTGAATATGAATTTCTTTCTGGTGTCATAATTCTTCTTCTGATACACAGAGAGAAGATTGACAGAAAGTTTGGGAATGTGCAACACATTCTCAAATATTTTGTTGGTGAGTTCAATCCTTCCTTTGTCGGTGACCTCAACTGGAGAGTTGTCCCCCATCAAAATAGGAGTACCTTTGCATGCATCCAATGAATAATAGACTTCTTTTTTGGAAGCCATGTGATGTGATGTTCCTGAATCTACGATCCAAGCATTAGGAGAGGAGTTGATGGCAATCAAGGCATGGCTAGAATTGTCTTTCTTGGGATTCTGATCCTCTGGCTTCTTCTTTTGGCACCCTCAGAGATGCAATCTCCTAGGTTGTTTTTCTGAAGTATTTGAGTTATTAGATCTATTTTTTTTTTTCATGAATGCGTCTTCTCGATGGAATCCTTTATGGCAGTATGTGCATTTCTCCCCTTTTCTTCCTTTCCACCTTTGGATCTAGAGGCATCGGTGAAGGGTTTTGAGTACCCTTCCTTCTTTGCATTTTCATGTGCTTTCCTTTTGTCTTTATCTTTATATTTCTGATGTTGATGACCACTACCATCTTGCACAGTAAGTGCATGTGCCTTTGGGCCTTTGATTTTTCCCATGTTGATGAGCTTAGTCTTCTCTTGTGTTAGGGATTCGATAAATTCCTCAAGAGAAGGCATCTTTCAGGTGGCTCCAGAGGTGAGTTTGATGAAATGGAATGTGGATACGAACACAGAGAATTCATGGCCAATTTTGGAGAGAATCATGAGAACCATTTGTTTCTCCTCCTTAGATTTATCAACCCTGCAAGCTTTGAGTTGTGATAGTAAATCCTTGTATTTTGTAAAGAAATCTTGGAAATTGTCGAAGATTTTTGGATCCAATGTGAGAAATTCCACCTTGAGCATGTGTCCCGTCATCTCATCCTATTTTCCAAATATCCCTTCCATGGTGGTCTAGGATTCATTGGGGGTTTTTACATGAAGATATGTGAAAAAGGAGATCGGGAGAAATGAGACTGCAAATTGTTTCAAATACTTCATCCATTTGATTTAGATACTTGGATTTTTCTATGGATGATATTGGTTTTGTCTTTGTATTCATGGTTAACCTATACAATCCTCTGCTTCGAATATGCATTACCATCTTCTCCTTCCATGCAAAGAAGTTTTAAGGTGTAAGAATGAATTCTTTTGGGAATTCCATTTTTCCATTGTCTTCAATCTTTGGTACCTGCAAAAATAATTTGGTGTAGCTTTGCTTAGAAGTTCGTTGGCTTTGATACCATGTAAATGTGTTGAACCTACACACAATAGATCTAGCTATAAAATACCACACACATTTGCAGAGAGAAATTGAGAAAGAATAAGCAAGAGATAAAAATGGAAGAATTCTCATTAACCGTAATGAATAATGAATAATTTACACATGATATACTCTGTATAACTCAACCAATGCGCACTGGAGGTGAAGCCAATGCACCATAGTGGTGGTATAGAGTGATATAGACACACACCAGTAGTTACGGGAGTGAACTTCCACCTAGTCTAGTCTCTCGGGCAGTTACGGGAGTGAACTTCCACCTAGTTGAGTTAACTAGTCTACTAGTCTTTAGTTAATTGACTAAAACAGAGTGAAGTGAGGAGGAGATCAGGGAATCATGGGTAATGCAACAATATAGTGATGATCCCAAGGACAATGAGCATTAGGTGGTGATGGTCCCAATGTTGCATGGTGACAAAACCAATGCAGCATCTAGACTCATCTCAACTAGTCAAACTGAAGTGAAAATTGAAGAGAATATTCTCCCTAAACTTTAGGAGACTGAATAAAGACTAATAAACATAGGAAAAACCTTAGTAAAAATAAATCTTATGTGTGTGTGAAGTAACTCCAATAATTTCTCCATATAAATATCCTTCAATAGATCACTACATATGAAATCACTCTCGACATCCATTTAATGTACCTCCCATCCAAAACAAATAACAAGTGAAATAATAACCTTAACAAAATTCATCTTTGCAATAGGAGCAAGGGTCTTAATGTAGTTGATACCTTGCTACTAAGAGAAACCATTTCCTTCTATTAGAACCTTATATCTCTCAATATCACCTTCATATGTGAATTTACTCTTGTGTACACATGGACATTTTGCCACATTCTTTCTTGGTAATCAGGAAACTAAGTGTTAAGTTTTATTCTTCATCAAGGAATTATAATTTTTATCCATATCATTTTCCTATTTAAACCAACCATGTGCATCTACATATATGTATCAAGATCACGTTACTCTAGGACATGTTCCATTAAATCAACAAAACCACATTGTCTCTACCCTCTAGTATTCTTTGAGTCACTTAAATCACCTACATTGTGACGCAGTAGAGATGCGATCCACCACCTCGTCACACTCTCCTGCTCACAGGATCGTTCTATTCCTCCTTCATGCGAGATGAATTAGCTCTTCTGATTCCCTGCTGGAATCTCTGATGAAAAACCCAATCCACAGGTCCTTAATTCAACCACACGGCTCTCTGCACTCAACCGTGATCTTCCCCGACTCAGTTTCAGGTTTCAGGGGTTCTTCTTTCCCGATTTCGGGAGTTCCTGTTCTCTTGAACTCTCGAACTCTGATTTTTCGATGCGCTCCTTTCGGCCTTAGCCCCTCCTGGCTATGCCTTGGTCCATGTGACCTCTTTCCATAAGACCGCATCCTTATATTCTTTCTTTCGGGGTTTTGGACTTCAAAATCCCGATGTGCTCCAATTCTCGTTATCCCTCTAGGCTAAGCTCGTGGCCCACATGACCATCCCCCTATATGACCACAACCATACGTCCTCATCAGGGTTTCGGACTTTTCAATGTCAAGATGCAATCGTCCTCAGGATTCGCGATCCCTCGAATCCCGACGTGCTCTTTACGCACTAGCTCTCCTGGCTAGGATCCTGGCCCATATGACCATTATCCTCGTGACTGCAATCTTACCTCTCCTTCGAGGTTTCAATCTTTTCAATGCCGCAATGCATTGGCTCACGGGATTCCTGATTCCTCGAATCCCAACTCTCCGATATGCTGATAGCTGGCCCCCACACAACAGAGCTTTCTTCCTTCTATGATATGCTAACAGCTGGCCCCATGATTGAGCTTTCTTCCTTCTCCGATATGCTGACAACTAGCCCACAATGGCACTTCCTCCTTCTTGTCGGGGTTTTGGACTTCGTGATTCCGAAATGCCTAAACCTCTTGTCACCAGGATTCCCGATATCCCGATGAACAAAATGCTAATAGATGACTTCCTCTCGGGACTTTCTCGATGGCTCTGATTACTTCCACGTGTCCTCCTCTGATGGAAGGTCCTGATTAACTCTCAGAATTTCAATACTTTTGATGTCCCGACTCTCACGACCTCAGGAACTTTGATTTCCTGAGTGTTGATATGTCGATGGCTAGTGCCCGGATCTCTAGAATGGACGATCACGTGACACACGTCCTCTCTCAGATGGACGGCCCAGATTTGTGTTGGGGGTTTCAAGGTGGACTTACCCGATCTCCTGTCCACAGGAATGCCGATATCCCGACTCCTGATACCTCGATCTCCGCCATGTGTCTCCACTAACGGACAACCCAGATCGCTCCTGGGACTTTTCTCATGGAAATTCCCGATTCCTTGTCCTCATGACTCCCAATTTCACGAACATTGATATCCCGATGACTGTCAAGACTTCTGCCTGGCGTGATAAGGGTTAAACCCCGTGCACCTCCTGTTCGATCTGACGACTGACGGGATTTTTGAATGAGATCCAACGGCTCTCAATCTCTCCCTTCTGTACGCTTCTCTTGAGCTTCTCCTGGACGTAGAAACCAATGGTCTAGATTTCTTTCGGCCGATCCAACGGCTACTGTTCTCCCTCCTGAGCTCTTGGCGCTTTCCTTCTCTTGCTTGGAAGGATTTCCAAGTTTCCAAAGGCCTCAACCTTTGCCTTCCCTCTTCTCTGCGAACTCTTCAACTCTGAGCTTCGCTACGCGCGTAAAAACGATGTCCCTCCTGAGATTTGGGTACTTTGAACCCGTCAAAGGATTCTGAAGCTCCTGCACTCCTTGTAGTTACGACTCTGTGCATAAAAGCACTCGTCCTCTTGAGCTTATCCTTTCTTCTAAATCCTTGAAGGATTCTCAAACTTCTGCGCCTCTGTAGAGTCCTCATACACACACGGTGCTACCTCTTTTGAGCTACTCAACACTCAGACCCCTAAGGGATTTTGTCTTTCTTCCCTTCTCCCTCAAATGGAGAAATTAGATGCCCTCTTGGCTATCCTCTGCCTCAAGCAACCTCTTGCTAAGCCTTTCAGTGTGTTTAGCAACCCTGTGAAGATCCCTCAGTGGATTCTTCCTTCAAAATACAGAATTCAAAGGAGTTCTTCTTCTCCTGTGCCTATCTGCACACTAACTCAAATGCCCACCTGGCAGAGTGTCTTCTTCCAGAACTTCTAGCAGTTTTGTCTCCTTCTCCTGTGCACCTATGCATTTGATCGATACCCACCTGGCAGATCTCTCAGAATCCTCCATGATTCTGGTTCTTCTCCGAACTCACAGTAGAGTCCTTCTTCTATGCACTCCTTGCACTGGCTCAATGCCCACTTGGCATAGCTTCACAGAATCCTCAGTGATTTTGGCTTTTGTCTGAACTCACAACAGAGTTCCCCCAACTACACCTTGTGCCTATGCTCAATGCCCACTTGGCAGATCTTTACAGAACTCACAGCTAAGTTCTGTCTGCAACTATGTCTCTCATACACAGCGTTGCCTCCAAGGTATTCAACAACCTTGAGGTCTTCCCTGAGTTGTTGACTCCAATTCTTGTGCCACAACATGTCTTTGTCTAAACCCACAGCGTTTAGAAATGCATCCTCTGTGCACGACTATCAGAACCTGCAGCATTCTGTCACACCCTCCTGGTGTGAAGCCTCAAAGACCTTCACCTAAAATCAAACACACTCCTGCAAATGCAAACCTACAGTATACATCTACAACATATAAGAACCCTCACAGACATTCATTCAACACATAGTAATGCAGGAAGAATGACTTCTGTTTATATTAAAATGGAAAATGCTTGTTTGTACAAGGTGTTCCTGAGCACGACTTGTAACAAGGTCTCGACTCTTCTCTCTTCTGCTCTCTACTCGCAGATTCTATTCTTCTCCACTTACTCTCGGCTCTCGACTTACTACCAAAATGCGATACTACCAATCTCTTTTACCTGAGGGGGCTCTTCGAGTGCTTCCCTCCAACCTACCTACCCTATTCAATTGCATTGAATGGGTTGTCTAGTCCACTATCGGATATAGATCTCATCCATACAGACATTAAAGGCCGATCTTATCTACATCCTACACAAAGGCATGGCTCACCAACTCACCAGCTTAGACATTTAATTACATTGAATTCGGATTTCAAATGAGGACTGCGCCTCTCTCTTCAGCTTTGAATGCACGCGCTCAATGTGGCTGGCTGGCTGGTTGGCTAACGTGGAGAGATGCTCCTACATCACATTGACACCAACAACTTCAATTGTCTTAGTCACCCATTAGGGAAAACTAATGTCTCTTGTAGAAGTAGTTGTGCATCAAATTCACCATGAGAGTCCATAATCGAAGGATCATGCAATCCATTATTTGTAGTTGACTCAAGACTCAGTTTTAGAAATTCGATTGCAAGTCATGTTTGTAACATGAGTGCAATGTCTAGTTGGAAATTTGATTGACACACTAGTTGATGATGTGTAATGGTTAGTTTATCTAGAATTCACAAAGCATTATAATGGATCACTGCTAAAATATCAAGAATATGAATTCAATAGAGAAACACATTAAACCTGCACATCAAGTACAATGTCCCACTTACAAATAACTCCCTATCTGACTGGATCAAACAAATTATATGCTTTTGTCTCATTAGAGTACTCCATTATAATTCAAGAATAATTTTTTCATACAATTTGTTTCTTTTATTATCGAGAATATGAACCAAAGCTATAAATCCAAATGTTTTGAGATGACTGACTAAGGCTTTCCTTCCACTCCATTTTTTAAGTGGGGTCATATCCTACACAATTTTGTTCAGAATTATATTCCAAAGGTAGTTTGAGGAGTATAAATCCTTTTCCCAAAACCTAGTCGACACAACTTAGCCTGAAAAAAACACAGTGTCATTTCATGAAAAGTCTAATTCTTCCTTTCATCAACATCATTATTCTTAGATGTGTAAGGTACAAATCTTTTCCAAGAGATACCATTCCATGAAAAGTATCTTTCAATGTCCCTTCTCTCATATTCTCCTCCATTATCAGATCTTAGTAATTTTACAAGTCAACTATATTTCTTTTCAAGCAAGGTTCTAAATTCCTTGAATTTTTCAGGACGTGATCTTTATTCTTCAGGAAATATACCCAGGTATACCTACAAAAATAATCAATGAAAGTTTAAACATACCTTGCACTAGCTAATGATGATTGATTCATTTTATCTAAGGTCACTATGGATAAGTTCCACCTAGGTCTTTTCTCTCTAAGACTTTACAGTTTCAAATGCAACCTAGTGATGCTTGCCAAGCATACATCATTAAGGGGCCCTAACCTAGGTACTCCATTAACCTTCAACATCAATTTAATACTTCATAAGTTTATATTTTGAAATCACTAATAGCAAATTTTTCTCCAAACATCAGTAATATCTATAAGTGCAATCAATCCTAGATCTTGCTTAGGGAAATTAGATAACTTATATAGACTTTCTTTAGGGTCAATAACATCCTTTGCAACAACAACAAAGTCATTATTAATATCATTCAAAACAAACCTATCAGGCCAAAATTCAACCTTCATGCCAATTTGGTTTAGTTGGAGTATAGACAAAAAATTGGAACTCAAACATCATACATAATACATATTAGTGGTCACGCTATTCTAACATTCAATCCTACCAAACCAACAATAGTAAGTGCATAATATTTTACAACAAATATTTCTTATTATGGATCTTTACTTAATGAAGAAAAGAAAGAATCATCCTTAGCCATATGATGTGTACAACCACATTTGACTATCCACTCACTTTTAGAAGTGTGAGTATGCAATRCCTRAGAAGTACTAATGGAGATAGTATAGYTGTTTCACCCACCTTAYAAAATTTAATGTTGTAGGTCAATCAAATGGTCAACATCTCAACTTCAAGCCTCTTGATCTTATCCTTAAGATCCTTGATCTTCTTCCAGTGAACTTTATCAACATGTCATGTCTTCCACAATAGCGACATCTATTCTTGTTCTTACCTYTCTTAGTYGATGYTTGATCATCATGCTTCTTCATGTCAGTCTATCTAACACAATCCCAATCTTACTCTTTATTGCTTCCTCAACCTCTTTCTCTATAGTTTTTTTTATCTTTTCCCTTAAGAAGATGGGCATGTTRCTTATTCTCAAATTCGCCTTCATYGAGAAACTTTTCCTATGCCCTAATCAACAAACCAAAAAAAGAATCAAAGGTATATTCCTCATCATATTCTTTTYTGGAAGCCCAATTAGCATGGAATTTCAAACACAAAACATCATAGGGTGTCTTGAAACTCATCAAGATCAATTCTATAAGCTAATTGTCTTTCTTCATAAAATTCTTTCCACATTCACCCAATTTTAGCTCAAGTTCCTTCACTTGAGCCACATAATCTTCAATCCTATCTAAAGAGCAAGGATTAGGAGAGATAAACATCATATGGTGTCTTGAAATTCATCAAGATCAATTTTATAAGTTGATTGTCTTTCTTCATAAAATCCTTTCCACATTCACCCAATATTAACTCGAGCTCATTCACTTGAGCCACATAGTCTTCATTCCTATGAAAAGAACAAGGATTAAGAGAGATAAATTCTTTCTCAATTTGCATAACATAACTTTCATCAATATTATTGAAGATTCTTCAATTTCTTGTAAACATAACTTAGAGAGTCCTTCAATTTCTTCTAAACATGGCTTAGAGAGTCTATCTTGCTTACATGAAAGTGAATCTACCTGAAGATGTATGTCATCATGAATTCCACAACCTCATATTTCTTCCCATTAATAATGAACTTATCATGTTCATTATTAGGGTTTGGAACGACATTTTGTATACTACCAAATTTATTTACTTTTCAGTAGCATTTCCATATCTTGTGTCCACATGCCATAGTTATGGCCATTTAGAGCCACATGTTCTTGATTAGAGTTCATAATCAATTTGCAAAACCCTAATCCAATCTACAAATCAAAAAACCAAGTTAACTCACTAGAGAGATCCAACTCAACAAGAGGTGTATACAAGCAACATCCTCCAAATGAATTGTAGATTGTTGGAATATTGAGAGTTACTTTTCAGTAGCATTTCCATATATTATGTCCGCATGCCATAGTTATGTCCATTTAGAGCCAAATGTTCTTGATTAGAGTTCATAATCACTTTGCAAAACCCTAATCCAATCTACAAATCAAAAAATTGAGTTAACTGACTAGAGAGATCCAACTCAGCAAGAGTTTGTATACAAGCAACATCCTCCAAATGACTTGTAGATTGTTGGAATACTAAGAGGGGGTGAATTAGTATTCTTCACTTTTTACCACTTTTAACCAGAATATGTAAACATCAATTTATCAACAGTTTATCACATATGATTACATTCAAGATATTATGGACAATGTCATTCAACAACACATAACCACAGATACACAGTACAAGAGAACTTTATGTGGAAACCCAAATGGGAGAAAACCATGGAATGCTTTCTTATATATCAGAATATTACATTCATAGGAAGCACCAACTTCCAAAATTCTCACACCAACTGGAAGGAGGTACCAACCCCTTGTTTACAGGCTCCAACTTGAAGGAAGATACAACTCCCTATATTTTCCATCTCCAACTGGAAAGAGACTTCAACCCCATAATTTAGAGGCTCCAAACTGAAGGAAGCTATGACTCCCTATATTCTCTAGCACTGACTGGAAGGAGGCTCCAACCCCCTTTCCCTGCCCCTTCCTTCCTCCCTGGAATATAAATGGAGACTCAACTTGTCACTGCCACTGATAATCAACCTGTCACTATAGTTGTCACTGATAATCAACCTATTTATGCCATTGATAATCAACAGGTCACTGATATTGATACATAATCATCATCAAAATCAAATCCATTCACATAAACCATATGCCAATATCACCAAGAAAATTTCTCAAACATATGCCCAACATCACCAAGATATGCCTCAAACCACATGCCGAAGATGTGCCTCAATCAAGTGCCATAACATCCACGATAAACCATAAACCATGTACCAAAAATATACCTCAAATCATATGCCCAAAATCACCAACATATGTCTTTATCCATGTGCCAAAGACTCTCCAAGATATGCCTCGAGCATACACCATAACATCAAGATATAACCCTAAAAAATCATATAAAGACATACATTTAATAATGTAACAACCTGGTGCATATGATCATAGACTAGCAAACCTTCCTCAACTTCATCTTTAAGAGAATAGTACCTTTTCCAAACCTTTTGCATAGATATGTGATTCATACATTGTCAACCCGTAGACATCTGCACTTTTCTTCATCGTGACCCACATACATCTATTCTTTTCTCCACTGCAACCCGCGAATAACCTCAAAAAGCTAGTATAGTCACCTCCGTACTCCTTGCTCTCATTGACCTCCTTTCTCCTAGGCTAGATATTCTTTGTTGAGATCACCAATCCTCATAGCACAAGTGCAGACCCATTTATGCTAGCTCCATACCACAAACACACTTGCTTGGATGATCAAATGAGAGGTTCTTGATGTGTATTTATACTTTTCCAAGTGCCTCCTTTATTTGACTTTAGGGTCAACCTGTAATTTCTTGTTGCAACAACTTTTCTTCTTTAATTAATTTTGGGGCTGACTTGGAACTTCTCATCCTTAGATCGTGGACTTCTTGACCATACTTTGGGGCTTCATCTTTAACAAGGAATAACTTATCAACCGTGAGGAACCACGTGACGTACCACCTACCATTGGAAATGACATGACAAGGAATATCCACCTATGATGGTTTTGAATGTATTTGCAATGTCCTTCATCCTCTTTTTCTTCAAACACCTTCGAGCTTCATGACCACACCTCTGGGGCTTCTTGTAGACTTATTCAAAGCATCTTCTTGTGAGGCCATGCTTAAAGATACTCCATAAGGGGACCACTTTGGAGACTTATTCAAATACACCCATTACTTCTAGAGGCTTCTAGACTTCTTCTAGAGTTGGCATCAATGACAACCGATTTTCCAAGACAACATGCTTAATCTTAAACCAACAACTTTAATACCATGTTGGAGAATCATGGAGAATCATGGAATTCTAGAAGTGAAGAATGATGAATTCCAAGGAAAGTTAGGTGTCAATAGACATTATTATAGAACTGAAACAATGGTGAGCATATCTCAACATATAGAATAACACTCAAAGAAATAATCCACACTCCATGATAAACCAATCCATAGGATCATCTATATATAACCCAACATATAACTAAATCCCATACAATAAGGAAGAACTCAACTTTTATTTCCTTAAGCATGCACAAATCTCCATCTTTTCTACCTCAACCTACCCACAGTTTCAATGAGTGGAAACCACCTTTAATCTATTTGAGCAACCACTCAACTACCTAGTGAACTACTCAATCGACTCTATAGTCAACCTCTGATTATCGATTGACAATCTCCAGAATGTCATGAACGTGTTGTTCCAACAATGATTGTGTATTTTTTCTCATTGATAGATTCAACAAGATGGAAAAATTTATTCCATGTAAGAAGACTATGATTGGAGAAGCAAAATTGAAGTTTTTTTTCGTAAGATATGGTGCATTTTGGACTACATAAATCCATAATTTTTTATTATAGAGATTGAAGATTTCAAATAAAATTTAAAAAGTGTGATGGAGTATAATGGATACTAAGTTGAAAAGGAGTACAACCTTTCATATGTAGATTGATGGACATGTAAAAGTTCTTAGTAAGGGTGGTTTAGTGGCTAAGGAGGTTTAACAAAAGGCAATGTAAGACTTGGGATGAAGTCCTACCTTATATACAAGATTGTTATAATGGGATAGTTCATAGTTCTAGTAGTAAGTGACCATCCAAGTCATGCTCAATATTTTTTTCCAAACTCCTTTTGAAATTTAATTTGATAACAATAGGAAACATAAGATGCATGATCAACACATAGTATCCCATCAATGAATTCAATAGATATATACACAAGTGGAACATTAGTGGCAAAGAGCACAACAAAGGTACACATAAGGGCATGATCAACACATAGTATCTTATCAATTTTATGGGCAGATATGGTGTGGTCACCTCTTAGTAAAGAAGAGATACCAAGCCCAAGGAATAAGTTGATACCCATTAGGTATGGTCCTTTTAAGATTATGCAAAAGGTGGGGGGAATGTTTTATGATTGATATTGCCACCATATATGAGCATCTATTCTTCTATAAATGTAGAGAATTTGAAGTTTATTTAACCTTCCATTCTCAATGAGGGGGAGAAATAATTGTAAATGTTTCTAGAGATTGAATACTTAGTGGAAAATGTGCATATTGAATTGGAGCAGGACATTGTTTTGTAGAAAAATCTTCATGAAACTTGTAGGGGTAAACAAGATTTTCTAAGAGTTGGTCTAAAAGGAAAAGTTCTTCCAAAGGAAAAATGGTATCTATTAGAGGAGGTGAAGGATATGATTCCTCATCGTCTTCAAAGCTAATAATTGATTAGGATAAAAAAAAATCCCCAAAAAGGGAGGTTTGATTAGAAATTGGATCACCTAGAAAAGTACAAACCACTAGACAGAGGATCAATAAATAAAGTTCATTGAATAAAGTCCACTAACTCATAAAGAGTAACCCACTAAATAAATATAGATGATGGATTTGACTAACATATTGACTAGACTACACTAACTGGTGAACATGTGTTGATGACCAAGTTGGTAGACTTTCTCAATTTTGATGAATGCATGGATTTAAGGATTAGTGGTAGCCTTGTCAATAATATAAATTCAATTTGATATATGTCAACAAGGAGGAGAAGTTGATTTTCATTTGAT